>JALIZH010014364.1:0-81080 GCA_030522465.1 Rhipicephalus appendiculatus | reverse complement strand
TGTCCGGAATGACGCGGTGCCTTCAGTTGCCGCAAGGATGACGTTCTTCACACGTCTTGCGTGAGCTCTCTTAAAAGGACCCAAAGTGACAGCACTCTGGCGACAAAAAATCTGACTGCGGCACGAGTGTATGCCCAAAATCGCGATTGCTGATTATACCGTATGGTGAAATGGCGCACTTTCGAGGGGGGACAAAAACGACACTACTCGCAACCAAACTTATTTCAGAAAGAATACTTCATATATATGCACCCCCCCCCCCCCCCCGAGCGACAGAGAAATGAATTATCAGTTAATGCATTCTTATCCAAGAACAAATTTCTGCGTACACTCAAGCGATAGGGCGAGGCATGTGCAGCTTGTACAGTTAATAAATAGTAAACCATCAAACGTAGCAGCAAGATGTGCCAGCAGAAACTTACACGTGCCTCAAACGTAGGACCCATAAAATAGAGCGTGACAAAAGCAACCACTACAACTTCAGTTAAAGTCCCTCCAGGAAGGTGGCTTCCCGATGACTCAATGAAACCGATTATGTGACTAATGAATCCGTATTTTCTTTTGTTAATGTGAGATGCTTCTACAATTTCCCTGGTTAGTTGGGTTCCATGATGGAAAACAATGGTGGCGTCATCGAACACTGACAAGTAGCCACACTGAGAACAGTGTCCCTTTATGTGGGAATGATTATTTGCCTTGTGCTCAAACAGCCTGGTGTTCCGACACCGACCCATCTGGCCGATGTATACTTTTCCTCACGATAGGGGGCAAACAATATACGCCGGATAATTGACATTTAACGAACTTTGTTTTATGATTTATTATGCATCTATTGGGATTATTTTTCTGCTGTGGAAAGCTTACGGTCTAATCTTGCACATATTTTACCTAGCATGTTGGGTGCCGAACAAACTACTTCTAGGCCAAACCTATTGCCTACGTTTTTTTTTTAAATTTATGTGCAATCTTGTGCGCATATGGTATAGACACTATCTTTTTTTCTGTTCTCATTGATTGTTGTCATTTTGTTCTGAAAGTTACCTCGTACGTTACTAATCAGCTTGTTTGCTGATCTACAAAACACGCGTTTTTCGTATCATGCACTTTTTATCTCGGTAATTTGTTGGTTGAAGCTTCCGCTAATCTTTTCTGGCATGACTTGATCAGGGCTGTTCTCACACATGAAAAAACTATGCCACTCTTTACTACCTTAGAATGTGCCGGTAATGCTAAGTCGTGGTTTTTTCGTTCGTGGATTGTATGACCAGCATACATGTTCCGCTGCGGCAGCTATCTCTGCATCCAAAAACTGCAGTTTGTCCTTATTTGGTAATTCACGAGTGAATTCCAGCCCTTGACTATTGTTCCTAAATACTTTTAAAACTGCTGCGGCTCTTTTTCCTAGATCATCCGGTTTAACATATACCAAAAAATCGTCAATAAAGCGGAACACCCTGAGTGCAAGTCCGTTGAGGTTCAAAACGATTGCTGGTATTGTAAAGAATAACTGTTGGCGTTTTACGTCCCAAAACCACGATATGATTATGAGGGACGCCGTAGTGGGGGGGCTCCGGAAATTTCGACCTCCTGGTGTTCTTTAACATGCGCCTAAATCTAAGTACACAGGCCTCAAGCATTTTGGCCTCCATCGGAAATGCAATCGCCGAGGCCGGTATTCGATCCCGTGACCTTCAGGTCAGTACACGAGCACAGACTGCTGGTATTCAAAGATAAATTGTATCGTTTGCGAATTTCGCTATCATTTCTTGAAAGATGCAGGACAAAGTACAAAAAGATAATATTCCTGAGTGGAGTGGCACTTCGAACTTAATTAGAACTGACAGAGACAGTTCTTCAAACGTCCCATCTCTAATGTTCTTGAATGCAGAGCACGCTAGATTGTCCTGTTTACTTCCAATTAGTTGGAAACAGGCGTGCGCGGAAAGGGGAGGGAGGAGCAAGGAAGTGCCCCCCCCTCGTTAGCAATGGACTGGCGCTAAGACTGCCCCGTCATTGTTTAAAAAAACATTGTTATGGCCACGCAGGTCTTCGATGATAATGGCGGGCCGAAAGCTCCTGATGTTGCATTCCAAGAACTGCCTAACTTCAACTCAATTCAAACCCACAAGTGTTGAAGATTGGGCGAGTTGGTTCGTCTTATTTGAACTGGTGTTGCGCATTATAGTAAAGAGGAAACGGCCGAGCAGATCGACATAGCGCTCTGTCCTCTTGTGTCGATCTGCTCGGCCGTGTCCTCTTACGATAATGCGCTATACCAGTTCAAATACAATTCAAATCCCCTTCCCTTCTTTATCCCCCCGAAAGCCAGAGATCAAAGGCAGGCCAGTGTGAGAAGCGCGTCATCACTTACTTTTCATTTTTTAAATCCATTGTGAAGCATGTCGCCTTATGGACTCGCACAACCGAGAGTTGGGGGGGGGGGGGGGGGGGGAGGGGAAAGCTTTGGGATAAAATTCAAATCCCTCTCCCCCCGTGGAACCCTGGGCACGCTTATGGCTGGAAATCACGTTCACTAAATGTTGTGTACAAACTCCTGCCATTTATTGGCGACCATCTTCCACGAGTCCGTGACACGGTTGTATGACGAACATAAGTGACAGGTCCTAACGTGCAAGTCATGACCCGCATGTCATGTACAGCATGATTGCCTGACATGGTCTCGGGGTGCTCACAACTGGTTCGCTGGCTTGATCACCAAATTTGGTATGGCATGACGTGACTGAATGACGAACATAAATGACAAGTGGTAAGATGAAAATCATGACATGCATGTCATGTACGACGTGAACTGCATGCCACGCTCGCGGTGCGCTCGCGGCTGGTTCGTGAGCTTTACGCGTACCAAATATGGTGTTGCGCGACGTGACCGTATGACGAACATAAATGGCAGGTGATAATATGAAAATAATGATATGCATCTAATGTATTGCATAACTTGCATGCCGCGCTCTTGGTGCACTCGCGGCCGTTTCGCTAGCTTGACATGTACAAAATTTCTTATTGCGTGACGTTATTGTATGATGAACATAAACGACAGGTGGTACCGTAAAAATCATGACATGCATGTCATATACGATATGAGTTACATGCCTCGCTCATGGAGCGCTCGTGGCAGTTTCGCTAGCTTGACATATACCAAATTTAGTATTACCTGACGTGACTGCATGACGAATATTAACGACAGGCGGTAACGTGGAAACCATGGCATGCATTTTATGTGCGACATGATTTACATGCCACGCCCATGGTGCGCTCGCTGCCGGTTCGCTGGCTCGATATACACCAAAATTAGCATATCGTGACGTGACTGTATGATGAACATAAACGACAGGTAATAACATGACAAAATGACATGCATTCCATGTGCGGCGTGATTTACGTGCCACGCTCATGGCGCGCTTGCGGCTGTTTCGCTTGCTTGATGTACACCAACCTTGGTATTGCGCGACGTGACTGTATGACGAACATAAATCACAGGTGGCAACAGGACAATCATGATATGCATGTCTTGTACGGCTTGATTTACATGCCACCGTCTTGGTGCGCTTCCGGTGGTTTTGTTAACTGTATATATATAAAAATTGGTAGATCAAGACGTGAGTGCGTGACGAATATGGCTGAAAGGGCATGCATTGTATATACCAGAATACATGTTTCCATAGCATGGTATATACCATATTGTACATGCATGCGTGAAAGACAAACATGCGATATATAGCAAACTAGATGTCATGCAAGAAAGACTTCATTCGCTTCAAAGACAAAAAAGGCTGTGTATGCAGCTCTTTGCTGACTGCTTCGCATTACATTGGTTACCACAGCGCATGGTATCAGCCGGATTTTTTTTTGTTTTATCTGTACGTGTTTAGCCAGTGTACCGCCTACTACGCACTGCTGTGGCGCAACTGAACTACTGTAGTATTTACTTCTTGCTCATCTGGATACAGAAAAAAAGCAACTCCGTGTTATTGTGCCATCAGTTCAATAGCACTGTTCGTACGAATATGCATACA
Source organism: Rhipicephalus appendiculatus (assembly GCA_030522465.1). Lineage (NCBI taxonomy): Eukaryota > Metazoa > Arthropoda > Arachnida > Ixodida > Ixodidae > Rhipicephalus > Rhipicephalus appendiculatus. The sequence goes on along the minus strand of JALIZH010014364.1, from coordinate 77,046 downwards.
CATTTTTTTCTTAGTCAGTTCTCCATGAAATGTAGGACAGTTGATAAGTGTATTCAGAAAAGATACGCGGCTGACAGCGCTTTAGAGCTACGGAGACGTTTAACACGCACGCACAATGTTTCTTGCTTCAGTAACACTATAAAAAGGTTCAGCGCAGACCTTTCATCGATTGATTACGTGAATGACAGTGATGAAACAAAGGTCCGGTTATTTTATGAACATGTATGTTTTTTTTTCTTAAACGAATAATGTCCGCTGCCTTCCGTCAATCTATAACAACGCCACAAAAAAGCTCAAGATAATGTAAAAAAAATGAGGTTTTGCATGATATTATACGACATAAATGTAAGGCACGCTGTCTGGATTAATTTTGAACATATTGGCTTTAGCCTACCTAAATCTAAGCCCATGGGTGTTTCTGCATAAATTTCACCCCAAGTTAAAGCTTAGCACGGCAACTTCATTTTATCACTACCGTGTCATTCCACTTCCTCTTTTTTAGAGGACAGTTTGAGAACCAAAGTTTCAGACTTTACTTGATAGAAATATTTCTCTTTAGTGGAACCATGACCAAACAAAAAAGACGTCTTAAGCACAACTAACGCTCATCGCATAACCGATAAACTACAGTGCAGCAGTTATGGAGCTAACAACGCGAAACCGCATGGCCTCGAGCCTCGTTTTTGCTCACTACTGAGTCGCTAAAACACTGCATTCACACACTATTTAATACTCCTCATGTTTGGGAAAATGCCAAGTGCACTTGACGATGTGCTTGAACCAGAAAGCGGCAACCACACTGAAACGATTCCGGCGAACAGAAAGTACGACGAAAACACTCATCCCTATCGAAAGTTGCACTCACTGATCTTATTACAGGGCATATGCAGTCGAGCAAGGCCAAAGCTTTTAAACAGTGCTTACACATGTTTATACGTTAATAATTGCTTTCGCCGATCTGCAACACTGTCAAGCTAATGCTGATCACTGATGCTCCCTCACGCGTGTGCGACGTCGGCCATCTGTTTTAAATACAAATGGTGGCCCGGTGTGCCACCCCCTGGCTACGCCACTAAAGCGTCCGGCATGTCCTGATATCTTGCTTGCCGCTGCAGTGGTCACTCGTCGTCAGCCTGTTAGTCACCAAACAATACGTGCTGGCCGGCGATAACTATAGGGTCTCGATTTTATAATTGCTTGCCCTAAACGTGGGTATTAGCAGAGTCAGTCCTTGAATGACTCTGGTACTATAGGGTGCATGAACGAATCTGGTCTCTACGTTTCAATAAGGCGGCCAACTTTGAATATTTCGTTGATAGGCATGTCCATCATATGTTGACGAAATTATAATGTACAAACAAATGCTGGAAGAAGCTAGGAGCACACAACGATAACTTCGTGACCACATTTTAGCTTTAAGCTTCTTGCCGTTTTTTTTTACCATCTGAGATATCAAGTGCACAGATCCTTTAATGCTGTTATCCGCTTCAGACCACGCAGCGCAAATCGCTTAGACGTTGTTTGTCGCTGTAAATTCGGGGAAAGGAAGCAGACAACGTGGATAAGCAAGACACATGGGCATCAATACATGGGGTGGGGGGTGGGGGGGAGGAGGAGAGGAAAGCTCGCGAAGTTTTAGCCGCAACAAATCACGTGACCATTTCCTAGCTGCGTAAAAATGCGTGCAGCGTTGCAGCCAATCAGCGACCTCCTCACCGAGGCATTATCGCGGTTACAAAATTTGGCAACCGATGCATACCACTGGGGGTAAAGGCTGCTAGGCTCTATATAACACACCTCGAACATCGCGGCCATCGTCACTCACCGTTTTCGTGCGTTCCAGTCAAGGTCCCCGCTGTCCGCGGGACTGTGAACGTGAACAGCCGTTGCCCCTAGCTTCTCAAAGAGAGCCAACACGGTGACGATCGGCGAAGAACCGGCACCTTGGGTCTTTTGCGAGTTCATCGCAGCAGCCGCAGTTCGATCGTTTCTTCTTCATGGCAGAGCCCGGTCTCAACGACGTCGGCCCTCACGGCGCTGCGCCTATGAACCCACAACAGGTGACAGTTTCCACGAGAAGCTTCAGCGAAGGGAATTCACCACTGTCCAAGTTTGCGAAGCTGTACTCCCAGCCGGCCACTCCGAAGTGGTTCACCTATGTACTTCAAGGATTCGGATGCTCTTTCCTGGACATGCAGCCCTTCCAGTTCGCCTTCCCGCTGCCCAGCGCTCGGATCTGCGCCACCTGCAAGATCGTTTCTGCCAGGGCCGCGATGCTTCCCTGCGGTCACACGATCTGCGAATTCTGCTCTGAAGAAGCCGGACAAGAGGTCCGAGAGGACGAGGAGGACGTCGAAGGCGACGGTGCCCCACCGGCACGCGTTGGCACGTGTCCCGTGGACGGCCGCCAGTTCGCTGAGGCCGAAGTCCTGTCCCTCCCCTACGGCCTGGATCAACTGGGTCGCGAACTCGTGCACTGCGTCAACACCCCGTCCGGCTGTCCCTTCCTGGGTGAGCTGCAGCATCTGAAGGAACACTGTCTCGGAAACTGCCGCTTCCGCCCTAAACTCTGTCCCCGATGTGCCTGCGCTATACCGGCTTCCTTATTCATGCGTCATAGCCTGTATTGCCTACCGCGATAAATGCGCCGAATCTTGCAAGCAGGCGACCGATCGGCGCTTACCGCCTACGCACGAGCAGTGACCACGACACACGAAGCGATGGTCGTCTGATTTTACTGTCGAATATCTCGTCAAGGTTTCCACCTACACTGAACCCGTTTTTAACTGAAATCATCGAAGGCGAAGTGGCATTTACAGCCCACGTTAAAAAAGTTCGTCTGAAAATAAACGATGTGATCGCCCGAAGACCGTCTGGCTGACATTGATCAAATTTTGCACCGCCAAACTGAAGTCTTGTCGCTAGTAAGGCCCACGTTTTTTTAGGATAGGGTCTTCGACAGCTTTCTTTTAAAAATAAAGCGTACTGCTGTCACATATGCTTGTTACATCTTCTTTTAGCCCAATGCGTCAACACAGCGCCAGCGTACACTGAACACTCCAGGTAACCAACTTACGCCAAGGACAGAAAAAGTAGCCCCGCTGGCGTGAAAGCAATCGTATACTTTTATTTGAACAATTATATGCACCAGCTGTTGGTCGAAGATGTGAATAAGCACAGTATAAACACTTTAAAACAAGAACTGCTCATGTTCAAGCATAGCTATGTTTTCTTTTAACAATATATCATTGTCCGAAATGATGAGGTGCCTTCAATCGCTGCAAGAATGACTGTCTTCACCCAGATTGCGTGAGTTATCTTAAGTGTTCACAATAACGGCCTTCCTGCGACGAGAAATGTGAATGCGGCACGAGTATATAGGGCCGAAATCGGGATTGCTGGTATTCAAAAATAAATTCTAGCGTCTGCTTTCGGAATCGTTTAGTGAAGAATGCATGACGAAGTGCAAGCAGATATTTACGAGTGGCAGTTCGAACTTAATCAGAACTTGAACCGTACAGACACGAGCGTACAACAGTGAACAACGTTTATTCAGAGCGAGGCTTTTTATAGCATCGGTACGGTATGCGCATACAACGTACGCAGTGGCAATGACATGTGCCAATGACGATGCATCAGAGCTGACACAACCTGGGGTGCTCTCCTGGACACTGTCAAATTCCGCCATCTTGTCAAATTTCATAATGGCGGAAGTTTAAGCCAATCGGAGAGGGCGTAGCAGCCCTCCGGGCCCAATCATAGTTGACCAATGGCGGAATTCGACAATGCCCAGAATGGCACCCCAGTTCTTCAAACATCCCATTCCTAATGTTCTTGAATGCAGAACACGCTCGATTCTCTTGCCTGCTTCCAATTAATTGGAAACAGGTGTGCGCAAGAAGGGTGGGGGGCGCAGAGGGAGGGGGGTAGCGCCCCCCCCCCCCTTCCCCCCCCACCATCAGCTATGTGCGGGCGCTAAGAGTGCGCCGCCATTGTTTAAAAAACATTCTGATGGCCACGCAGTTCTTCGACAATAATGGCGGCCGAATGCCCCTGATGTTACATTCCAAGAAGTGGTTACTTTTCATCTTTATCCCCGGAAAGCCAGGGACCAATGGCAGGCCATTGTGAGAAGGACGTCATCACTTTACTTTTCTTTTTTTTTTCATATATTGAGAAGCATGTCGCCTTTTGGACTCGAACAACCGGGCGGGGGGTGCGTTGAGCGTAATCACCCCCCCCCCCCCCTCCGTGGAACTTGCGCACGCCTATGACGGGAAATCGCGTTCACTGAAGGTTGTGTACGAACACATGCCATTGGGGACTATTTCGAGGAGTCCCAGCCGCGCATACCAAGGTGTTTGTGCTGTCATGCAAGTGTGACATACATTTTCGAAGTTAAAAATGGGCCGTGGTCGGCACATCTTGACATTACATACCCCGACCACAGCGGGTGCGCGACGTCACCAGATATATATAATTTGGTAAAAAACAACGCTTGTGCAACTGAGTAAACCGCCGCGGAGCTGGCGAGCTAGCGCCACCACCTGGCGAACGCAGATTGGTGGTGGTTGTGGTTCGAAGAAGGAAAAGGCGCCTAATTTCTGCAGCCCGGTCGGGAGCACGGCGCAGCGCCTACAGATTGAGTTCTTCCTTCATCTGTTTCTGCTAGTTCCTGTTTCCTTCTTTACCTCTTTGTACATTTTCTTCGTCTTTCTTTCTCCAGCTCTTATTGCCCTCTTTCCTTCATTATCATCATCAACAGCCTGACTCCGCCCACTTGCAGGGCAAATGCCTCTCCCATGTTCCGCCAATGAACCCGGTCCTGTGCTTTCTGCTGCCACGTTATACCTGCGAACTTCTTACCCTTCTCCTAACCCTCACATCGATTCTCCTCACCGTCTCTTCTCTTTCCTAACCCCTTGCTTCGCTATACTGTACATGGCTGTACTATGGTTTACCCTCTTACCTACTCATTTTCCTCCTCCTGACGCTAACGTCAGTCCTCCTCACTCAGGTTTCCCTTTCTTCTCCACTTGCTAAACTATGCTACACAAGGTTGTGCCATGCTTTACCCTAACTCCTCTTTTCCTTTCTCCTCCCCTTCACATCACTCCTCCTCACCCTCACTTCCCTTTCCCACCCCCCTTGCTGTACTACACTACGCAGGACTAAGCTATGCTAGGAGCTGCTTGGCACGTGCACGCTTTCTAATGTAGAGAGACTTTCGTGCGTCTCCTACCCCGCACAGGACAGTGTGTGCAGTGACTCATTGTGCCATACCATAGTCAACGCTCATCATGCCTCCCTCTTTCTTTCCCCTTTCCCCTTACACCCGTGAGGAGTACAAGGCCAGAAACCCGCTTTCCAGGCCGACCTCTCCTCCTTCTTCCCATTAAACAACCCGCTTTCCAGGCCGACCTCTCCTCCTTCTTCCCATTAAACATCTTTTTCTGTGGCGCAGTTTTGCGCGGACGATGCCGGTGTGTTGCGAAGCTTAAAGGAGTACTGACACGATTTTGGAACGTCGCAAACGGGACATTTTTCGTTTCCTTGGTATGCAGTGCCAACGCTCTCCACACACCGGAGTCAGACAACACGTATAAAATATTTTATTTTGATTCTAAAGTTTTCGTCGCTGAGCATCTGCAAGCCAGCTCCACTACAATCGACATTATCCCGGTGAGTCAAGACACTTCCTGAGTTTGCGGGCTCTGCGTCCTGCATGCAGCCTAAATCGCAGAAATCACTGTCAGGATTACTGGACGACAATTCACTCATCGTTGTTTACGTGCATCGCGAGCAGATGACAGATTTTTCGTTAGTACGTCGCCAGTTGCTGTCTTCCAGTGATGTCACACTGCTTTGACACGTCACGGGGAAGCCGCCCCCCTCGATACCGATACCGAAATTGCTGTTTTATGGCAGTGGTATTAAAAATACATCTAATGCATTCCCACGCACTACGACACTCTTTATAGGTTTCTCGACACCAGTACTTATATTTAGAGCAACAATCCGAAAAATTTTGAAATTCGTGTCAGTACTCCTTTAAAGAGCTATATTGTCACGTGGTCGTGACGTCGACGAAGGCAACAGTCGGTGAGTTAAAGAAGAAACTCTTTATTTTGGCCGAACTTGTGGCCGGCAAACTGAAGGTCAGACTACAGCAATACACGCTGGCACTGAGAGCGGCGAACAGAGCGTCGGCCGTCGATAATCTGAACATCGTTGGAGCGCGCCGGCTTTTATGCATCACGCGTCGAACATTCTAGCCTTATCACTGGTCATCGCGCAAGCTCAGGAATAATCTCGAGTGGTCGCGTCTTGCGCGCAATCTTAACAAAACGATCTACAACAATCGCGAAGGTTCTAGAACAATAACCCCCGTATTCACAAACGCTCCTCGACTCGAATTTCGTCCTTCACTTGACAAAGTTGAGCTGCGCCGCTGCTCGACTGAAAATGACGCTGCGTTTCTCAAGAATCGCTGCAGATTATCTCTGATATGCCGTTACTCTGCCTAGACGGCGCTCCCATCGACTTTCTCAAGTCAAGGTGAAGCGTTGAGTGAAGGGACGTTCCAGAATACGGGGGTTAGGCGCGGTTTGAGCTGAGCTTTGCTGACGGTCTTTGTGGGCGAAAACCGAATACAACAAAAGTGAAAATAAGAATAGCGCGTGGCAATATGAAACACACAGCACACACAGAGGAAGGGAACGCTCGACAGTGCTTACTTACAAGAATTTATTAGAGCCTTCCTCATTCTGGTGTCCTGGTCATTGTTTCCTGGTGCTGGTTTCCTGGTCCTGGTGTCCTGGTCGCATGCGTACGCTGTTTATTCCATGTTTCACCAACAAGCATAAGTTAGAACTATTTCAAACGGCTCCGCTGTTAGAAGTCGCAGAAACGTACCTATTTGAAGGAAACAAGCACGAAATCGACGTGGTATGTCTACTTTGAAACAGATATCGCATATCTGTAAATGGGCATCTAAAGTGAAGAAATTTGATGTACAGCCACACGCACTCCTTTTTTTTCTATTTGTTATCGGCCAATTACACGCGTAACTACTGCCTTGCGCAAACCGCACCCAAATGACTGCGAACTAGGGGTGTGCGAATATTCGGAAATTTCGAATAGCATTCAATTCGATTCGGTTCTCGAATCGAATAGTACATATTCGAAGAACCAAAAATTTTTCGAATACACTTTGAACAATCAGCATAGACGGGAGAACCCCAAAAGAAACTAAATTTATGAGCAGCCAAATGTCATTTTTCTTCCTGTAGCCACTAAATTATCAATATGCAGGCAGCTTAAGCTTTTACTGGACTACAGCTGCTACATTGATCACCGGCTAAAGGCGTTTTTTTTTCTGAAAGCTCCACTCTTAATTTTTTACTATGTTCTGCTGCAACGCATTAATAAATTTGTCTTCATCTTGCAATAACTTAAAAGGGGGCTACGGCTACATCCAGCTTCATGAATGACAACAGACGCAGGATTTGTGTTTGAGTAAGTTGTTCCTGCAGATACAGCTTTCAACATTGATGTTTACATGCCTTCGATGCCGAGGCCCATCTTGTGATGACAGGTTTATGTGTCTCCCAACCGCTTTATAGCTGTGTGGTGTTCCCGTTCAATTTTTTTTTTACTTTTCTTATCTCAATTTTACTTACAAGCGGGCGATAAGGTGTCACCTTGATTACTGTAGCCACTGCTGTATTTCAACCTACAGTTACCAAATATATCGTTGCTACTGTATGCCAGATAACTGCAGTTTTCATAATTGTGGTATTTTGTCGGTTAAATGTAACTATAATGTTCTTTGGTGAATATTCTTTTCAAATAAAAAGTGGTAGAGTTGTAGGCAGGCCCGTAGCCAGAAATTTTTTTTCGGGGGGGGGGGGGGGGGGGGCACCTGTTGAAAACCTTGAGAACGACCTATTTTCATTATTTATGCTCGGTAAAATACCTTACTCCATAAGAAGTCCCCCCCCTGGCTACAGGCCTGGTCGTTGGCTACAGGCCTGGTCGTAGGACTGTTCTGAAAATTGTTGTCTTACTATTCTAAAACTATACGAAGAGGATTTTAGTATCCGTATTCGATTCGGTGTCATCACTATTCGATTCGTATTCGATTCGTTTCCAAAATGCACTATTTGCCCACCCCTATCACTCTTAATCAAATCCCGGGTAAAGTGCTGGCTATAACCAGGAAACGACGAAAATGGTCTAGTTTCCTGGCTATATCTAGCACTTTAAGCAAGACATGATTAAGAGTGTACTGCGAACGTTCCAGATTACTTTAGAGCCCTCGACTGCTGACCCGCAGGTCGCGGGATCGAATCCCGGCCGCGGCGGCCGCATTTTCGATGGAGGCGAAAATGCTTGAGGCCCGTCCTTAGATTTAGGTGCACGTTAAAGAACCCCAGGTGGTCAAAATTTCCGGAGCCCTCCACTACGGCGTCTCTCCTAGTCATATGGTGGTTTTGGGACGTTAAACCCCAGATATTATTATTACTTTAGAGCCTTGCGATGAGAATACGCGCATAATGCGAACATTGGAGTTTATTCTGGAACTCACGCGGTCACTAGCGATAACGCTGGAATCTTCGATGGCACATGTATGAAGGCCGTCGTGCTTTACCGCTTGGCAGATTACTCGACGGCCGTCGACTGTTCTCGCTGCTATCAGTGCGCAGCGTGTACCGCTTGTATTCTGAGTTTTCATTTTCTGATCACAAATTTCCCCAAATAAAGAGTTCCGTATTTCATAGTCTTGCTGCCGCCTTCTTCAGCGTCCCAATCACGTAACAGTACGAATGATACACCTCATGTGAAATTGTTACGGTTCTGCAAAAAAAAAAAATCGATAACTACCGTTATATTATATCTGCATTGAATATAGTCAATCACTGCAGCTTTACAGAACTGCAGCATCATTAAAAAATTGGCAGATCCCAAGTACCTTGGGAATCGATGTTATGCGAAGCATGCAGAGGAAAGGTGAGTGGGTTGTAATTTTCTGGTTTGTAATGCTAAATATATGTATGTACAAATGTTGTACGCACAGACATATGTTGAACAGTCGCATATGTTTCATATAACCAGTTGTTTACAGTTGCGTAACGATGCCAACAGGAACATGGGTATTACCTACACCAGAAGCGGTAATCCTGATATGCAGCACCTGTGCTTGCGAGGATGGTAGCCCTGGATAGTGCTTCGTGGACCAACTACAGTGTATGGAGCTTGAGTATACAATTGACGTTAACCCGACATGACGACTGCCTCATATGAGTACATATGTAATGTTTATAAAATTAGATAGCCAGCACTGGAACGACAATTGACGTTTCACCAACATATACAAAGTGTCTAAGGCAATGTGTCCGACAATCCTCAAAACTAAGGAAATTGCATACTGGGTAAAATGAAACGCCAATCAAAACAGCAAAAACAAGGGTGACACAGACGGGACTACTGCACATCCCGCACATCTCCCATTTCCTGTGCCCTTTCTTGCGCCTCAATTTACCAAGCATGCATCACCAACTGGCCCAAACTTCTACTCTGATAATGAAAACGGAATATTTGCTCGCTGCCTTCCTCACTACTTTTCCTGTAGCGACAGACATCTCAAGATGACTACAGACATGAATTGCCGCAGTAAATAAAGAACTTAAATTAATTAACCTGCTAACTAGTGCAGACAGGCGGTCGTGTAAAATGGTAGAATTTAATTGAACTTCTTCCCGGGAAGAGTCAATATCCGCCTGAAGATTTCGAAAAAAGCGGCCTCTGGTAATTATAGGGCACTAACTTAATTCAAACAAGTTCACCGACAGAACCGAAACCAAAGTGCAGGTGAGTGTAAATGGCAGACGACCAGAATGACTTCACTGCTCACGATAATGGCCGCAGTGTTCAGGGTTGCCGTTGGGTGGACATGAAAAGGCGCCAGAACTCACGCCAAAAGTAGCCAAAGTAGCCATGTCATTTGATATTATCGACTAATTTCTAGCCAAATAGAACAAAAGCGGTATTATCAACAGAGTCTTCACTATTGATGAATAAATAAACCATTTTGAATAAGTAAAACCACAAGTTTAAAAAGAAGCCATGGCGCCAACTGGAAATTTTCGTCGCCAACGGGGTCCAAAAGTAGCAAATTTGGCGCAAAGTAGCCACCAACGGCAACCCTGGCAGTGTTGTTAGGTCTTCGGCATTCGTTAACGTATGTGTGCCATGCGTGCTGTAATCGCAAGCATAGCCCAGAATTATCAGAAGCCACTTTTTTGAAATCTCAAAGCGCAAATTGGCTCTTTCAGGAAAGGACCTCAGTTTTCCCACTGTACCTGACCGTCCATCTCCACTAACTAAAACGTTAATGTAATTTTGATAAGTAATGCAGTAATTGATGTCTCTATTCATGTTCAGATGTCTGCCTCTACAGAAAAAGTCAATATTAAGGCAGCGATCAAATATTGCCTTTTCCTTATTTTTTATAATCTTCGGACGCATTTCGTAAAACACCCTCTATGGTTTCGAGGTTTCTACGTAAACGTGCGCAGTATCGTCCGCAGTCTTGAGAAAGTGGGTGAAGAGCAGTGGAGAGGGTAAAAGCATAGCATATTCATGTAAGTCGCGGCCACTGTGAGATGCAACACTCGAATGAGCACCTTTCTTATTGCTGGCCCCCCTAACTGCAAGTGGATGGGGAAACATTGAACGTGAGCTTTACTATAGTTTGTCGGAAAGAGTCTGCGCTATCAACCACCAGTAGCCTTATGCAAATCTAAGCCCTTGTTTTTACGCAAGAAAATGAAATCTAGACATGCTCTGCGTGCAAGTGTTGCATCTAACAGTGGCCGCGACTGTACAATATAGCAAGAAGATGGGAAAGGAAAGTTAGGTGGGGGGAGGAGCGGACAGCGTAAGATAATAGCATAGCCGTGTATAGTATAGTACAGCAAGGGGTGGGAAAGAAAGATGAGGGTGAGGAGTGATGTGAGACTGATGGGAGAGGGTGAAAGCATAGCATAACTGTGTACTAGTATAGCAAGGGGGAGGGAAACAAAAGAAAGGGTGAGGAGTGATGTGAGAAGGAGGAGGAGGGGAGAAGGTAAAAACGTATAATTGTTGTGTATAGTACAGCATAGCAAAGGGTTGGGAAAAGGGAAGTGTGGGTAAGGAGGTTTGCATTTCATCGTTGAGGCTTCCCGTCAACTCTGCTGTACTGTCCTGAGTAATAGTGAATAATAGCTAAGCGGCACAGCGGGCCAGCAGACCCAGCGGAGGGGGGCAGCGGGGCGCAAGACAAAAGGAAGAGTAATAGCCGAGTGATGCCTCGCTTGTTTCAGCGGAGGGCATTGCTGCACAGTAGCATAGCCAGAAATTTTTTTCGGGGGGGGTTCAACCATACTTTATGTATGTTCGTGCATGCGTTTGTATGTGTGCGTGCATATATACGCAAGCAAAACTGAAAAATTTCGGGGGGGTTTGAACCCCCCCCAACCCCCCCCCCTTGGCTACGCCACTGTTGCTGCACCACCTATTGAACAAGGTTGAAGTTGCTGTCAATCGAGCAGAGGCTTTGCTTGGAAAACGCTCGCACACTCGTCCGCTGCGCACGCTTCGCTGAGGAGACGAAATGAACGGGAGAGCGGCTCGCTCCGTAAAAAGCGCTGGCTGTGCGAGCGTGCTGCGCGTTCGCTCTTGGCGTCTTCGCTCGCTCGCTGGGCCCGCTGGCCCACTGAGCCGCTTAACTATTACTCTAATATCAGCTCGAATGCGTGAGCGTGTGGCAAATAGCCTTTAACCGTACATCGGCCTATTCGCAGCGGCCGCTGTCGAAAACCGATTGTAAAGGACGCCACGCTTCCGGTAGCTGTTGACACTCCCGCCTGGAGGTCGTTGCCGCAAAACGGTAGCTTGTAGTGTGTCAGTGGCCGCTAGAGGCGATATGAATTCATATCAACATGCTCAGCCACATCCATTGACCAATCAGGATATGTAGCCGGTGAGATATCAGCTGTGACGTAGCCGACCGTGATGCCCAGGCCATACTCGTATTATATCTATGTGGCGTTGGCTGAGCATTGTGATACACAGCTTTTATTTTTTTTGCGCAAAATAGCGATAACGCAGACCACGGCCACCTGTGGCCTGCGCCATAGGCGTGCGCACGAGGGGGGGCAGAGGGGCGCCCCCCCCCCCCTTGTCACCTAAGAAGGGGGGGGCGCAAAGTCTGCCCCATACATTGACTTAATAGGGAAGGGGGGGCGCTGCGACAAGCCTTCGCCTAGAGTTACTGTATATGCTACCTTTTTACCTAAAGGTAGCATATACAGTAACTCTGACCTTCGCCTACCTTCGCCCCCCCCCTGAAGGGGAACCCTGCGCACGCCTATGGCCTGCGCCTAGTATTTATCTGGATTCCAGTGCCTAAACATGTCGCCAGTGCATTTGCATAAGCGGGAAGAAGCCGTCGTCTTGTCAATGAAAAGGTTACACGCAACGCAACATTGCTGCATTGACAGGCTGTAATGTTATCACTCTCAACAGCATTGCCCAAGCATACCGAGATGAAGGACACATGAAGGATGCGCCACACAAAAGGCGACCCCGCGCCGCGCCGATGGACCCCGACTTACAAGTTGTTAATGGGGTACATAATAGCGCAAACTTGGAAAAAGACAGATTCGAGGAAAGAAGTAGGAGGGAGCAGAAAGGTCGGGCGCTACAAGTTGTTGCTGAAGTCAGTGAAAAGCCATTTCTATGTGCGAAAGATGTGCGCCGTACCCTCGACCTGGCGAATGTAAGTGACCGCAGGGCATAGGCGTGAGCAGGTTCCCCTACGGGGGGGGGGGGGGGGGGAGGGTCATCGCAGCGCTCTTCCTGCTATGACACTCCCCCCCCCCCCCCTATTGAGGCAAAGTATGGAGCCGATTTTGCGCCCCCCCCACCCCTCTTAGGTGACTAGAGGGGGGTGGCCGCCCCCCTCGTGCGCACGACTATACCGCAGAATACGTCGTAGGCAAAGAGAAGCCACTCTCCGAGGTCGCATCGCCGCTCATGAGCCCCTTCTAACATGTGTCAACAAAACAGCTCGCCTGAAGATCTCTGTCGATCACCGCAGTTGGAGGGTGGTAGATTGTAAATACGTCGTCTTCTCCGAACGATCTGCATTCTCGAGCCGCTGGGACCAGCAGAAAGGAGCGTGGCGCATGAAAAACACACGCTTCTGTCCGCAGAACATCAAGGAGGTGGCCGCAAGTGGACGCACGTCGATAATCATGCGGGTAGCTATTTCGCGCGATAGCCTGAGTCATCTCGTAAGAATCTCTGTGAGATCTACAAGTGCTGCGTATTGCACGCTGCTGGAACACGATTTGACCCCATGTGTATTGCATGGTCCATTATTAGCAAGGTCCTAATTAGCAGGGCCTTAATTGTGCAGGTCTTGTTAGCTTAACCTAATTATCACGATCTTAATTAGCATGGACCTAATAAGAATGGTTTTAAAATGAGCTCTGTTTTTAGCGTGGTCTTAATTAGCAAGGTCTTTATTATCACATTAATTAGCATGCTCCTGATTTGCATGACCAGGTGCTAAGCGACACGAGATGCCATATAAGTAAGAGGCCGTTCATGATGACGATAGTTTTCTGGTGACGCGAACCGGCGTAAAAACTCAAAATCGTCGGACAGGAAAGCTGTAAGCGCACGAGCGTATGTGAGGGTTGACTAAGACAGCTTAGTCTCATCTCGAGCATCCCCATCATCATCACCATTTAGCACCATCATCATCGTCATCACCATCATTATCATAATTCCGGGCACCGCGATCCTTTCGTTACATTTATTCTTTTTTTTAACTTCCCATTATGGTCACGTGACATGCGTGACACCGGACAGACATGCATACTGCAGGCTCGACTTGGAACACCTCGCTGTTAAAAGCAAGAGACAGGTGCGTCAGCACTCCGTCGTTGGTCCTCTCGATTAAAGAACGTCGCTATCTCGAAAGGAACCTACGCATCAGGGAAGTAGCCAGAAATGTTTTTCGGGGGGGGGGGGTCCAACCATACTTTATGTATGTCCGTACGTTCGTTTGTATGTGTGCGTGTATATATATGCAAGCAAAATTGAAAATTTTCGGGGGGAGTAAATAACTGGTTATATAAAACATATGCGACTGTTCAACAAATATCTGCGGGTAAAACATTTGTACATATCTTTAGCGTCATTTCGTAACGTTTCGCTCAACAAAAAAATTACATCACCTTCACCTTTCCTTCCGTATGCTTCGCATAACATCGATTCCCATGGTACGTGCGATCTGCCGAAGTTTTTCGAATTCTTATTATTAAAAGCCTTTCTTTTCCCTACATGTTACCACGCAGCTAAAGTTCGTCTTTAATTCTTAATATGTCTATTCTTTATACGTATTACCCTAATTGATAAGTTTTCTATAAATTTATAACACCGCCCAATTACAGTGGATGTGGGCGTGAGCAACGGAGACTACAGGATGACACAACGAGGACGATTTTTTTGTTCTCTTTCGATATGTCTCAATTCCGCAACACGTAAGAGCGTCCGGTGACCCGCAAAGCTGCTTCGAGTAGGTTATCAACGCATAAAGCCGACTTGCGCCAACAGGCGGGTTAGGAGAGAAGGAGAGCTTCCACAGGAAAAGGAAAGGGGATTGGCGTCGCACTGCACGCCTTGACGTCAAGCGCGTAGTCGGTGCGCCTCACCCATAACGCCGCCTTCGATTTCTCTCTCTCTCGCGTCTCGCAAGCCGCGCGTCAGTCAGTACATTCCGCATCAAGTGCTCCAGATGGCACCCTCCAACAAGAACTGCGGCGAAAAAACCCCCAAGAAACCGACAACCGGCACCCGACCGCGCGCGACAGCTCAGAAAAGCAACTGCATCCAACGCGCCGTACAACACCGCAACAACAACGTAGCCAGGTGTGTCTCGTCCAAGCCCTACATCTCCGTTGTCCAGCCAATCCGCGCGCTGCGTGTCGCAGCAGGCACACTCGCATCATCGCCAGCAGTGGAACCCGGGGCGTAACATACGGGATATCCAACCAGCAGGCGCGGGTTGAAGTACGCCGGCAAGTTTCCGTACGCATCGACAGAACTTCATCATCCGGGGCAGGCCGCATCGCCGCTGCTCAGCAAAGCCAACGTATACGTGGGCTGGAATAACACAGTTGTGAATAACGGCCACCGTGTACAACAGGCGTCGTCTACTAGCATTGTGGCACGTACGAGCGCCTTGGTGAGCGCCGGAGCAAAGCCCACGAAGCCGCGAGTGTCAAGTTCGACTGTTAGGCCAGCCTTGCCATGGCCGTGATGACGAGGGCATTTCCGATGGCGTCGCTACGACCACGGGGAAGTCGCTGGTACGCATCTTCACACCTTCAAGACGCCTTCAGCACACCATCATCACACCTTCAACACGCCTTCAACTGGGCATCATTGCCGCGGACACCTCGAATGCGCAATTCTGCTGGTACGTCACGGCATACGACTGACGTGAGTCACCAGGATTTGCAACCGGCACTGCCTTAGACGTAAATAAACCTGATAATGAAATTGTACGTTCTTGTCCGAGTGTAACTTGCTCGTTTCATTACAGCCTCCCGATGGTCTTGTGGTTATGGTCTTAACTGGTCACCCGAAGCTCGCGGGATCGAATCCCGGTCGCGGTGGCCACATTTCGATGGAGGAAAAATGCTATAGAGGCCCGTGTAGCCTAGGCCTGAAAATCGAAGCCAAAAATGTTACTCTTACAAAATATGAGAGGAGAAAAAAGAACGATACCGAAACTATGCCACCTGCGCTTACTTGACTGCGGTTGTCAAAAGGGCCTAAGCGTAAGGGTGTTCGGTCGGGCATGTTGACTGCAAAGAAAAAAAAATTACACCATCTCCCGCTAAAGGGAACCATGTGTAGATGTGAAGCAGCGGGCGCTAACGCTTACACTGGCGGCGGCGTTGACGCTGGCGCTCATCGCAGCGTTGCGCAGGAGAGAAAACTGAGGAGGCGCAAAGCACGCAGTGATGGAGCGGTGTTTCCTACTGGAACATGCCAATCGCTGCTAATGGGCAATGAGAGACAGAAGACTCCGACTGGACACAGAGACCCGCAGTGCGCTTTTAGTTAACGCGCACGCTGCGAATTTTTATTGTTCAACAACGCACAGGATAAATCTCCCACCGGCACCACCTTGGAGGTCAAGATCCATTGCCATATATACGGGATGGCCAGTGAACGGTTGTGCAGCGCGAGCAGTCGGTTTTTTCAACCAAGAAACTCGCTAGCAGACGCTGCCTGCGTCGGCGTCGCGAGGCGAGAGAGGGGGGGGCAGCGTAGGAGAGGAGAGAGGGGGGGACGCGCATGCGCAGTGGGGTGTGGACGCTGTGGGCAGGGATGCCTAGAGGAGAGAGGGGGGGAGCGTAGGAGAGGTGAGAGAGGGGGGGACGCGCATGCGCATGGGAGCGCGGGCAGGGATGCCCAGAGGAGAGAGGAGGGGAGGCGCATGCGCAGTGAGGGCGTGGTTGCCGCTGGGAAGGATGCCTAGAGGAGAGAGAGGGGGGAGAGGAGGTTTTTTATTATTATTTTTTTTGGAAGGGTTTGCGCATGCGCAGTAAGAGAGGCCACGCCGCACACCACCACCACCACCGGATTAAGCTTCGCCATAAGATGCTTCACATCTAAAACACATATTGAAACTGAGAGACGTCCTCAGCTGACGTCCGCATTCATTGGCGCTGTCAGAGGGGTGGTATGGTGGGTTCAAACCCACGAAAATTTTACACTCACTCACTCACTCACTCACTCACTCACTCACTCACTCACTCACTCACTCACTCACTCACTCACTCACTCACTCACTCACTCACTCACTCACTCACTCACTCACACACACACACACACACACACACACACACACACACACACACACACACACACACACACACACACACACACACACATACACCTGCACATGTAAATACACGCACAAACATTAAATGTACATGTATGTTCGTGCTGTTGTGTGAAACACGCGCGCGAACATTTCGTCCTTCGTTTCAAAGAAATCCAAGCAGTAAATTTAAGAATCTCTATCGTTATTCTATAAGAGATAACACATTTCTGCAAACGGGCATAATGCGTGAGCATCTAAATCGAAGATATTTTATGCACGAAATTGCAGCCTAAACGAAATCGTTTCAATGCATACAGTTGGCCTGAAAAGTTCTATTCACAATATAGTATGATGCTCCCCGCATTGAACGTTGTATCAGCTGCAGTTTCGACGAAACTGCAGCTTTACACAACTGTGATATCATTTTTTGATCACTGATTTACACGTTCGCAAACGTCTGTAATCTCCTGCTTTTTTGAAAGAATTTTAATACAATAAAATGGACGGCCTAAATTAGAAATTTGCTTCCAGCGGTCGCTGCATTGGTAGGTTTCCTTGTAAATGAGTCAAGCCTCGTCAAATTCCGTGAAACATTCTCCGCGGAGCGCCGATTTCTACGTTGCCATGCATTTAGAAACACGATCCTCGAATATTCCCGCGAAACTCTCCGCTGCCCTGTCTTGCTCTGTTTTTACGCCAGCTGTGTGCAGTGAATCCGAAACTATGCGAAAAACGGTGAGTCAGTGACTACACATCTCGGCTGGCTCGCTGCGAATAAAAGAGAACAAAGGAATGTCACGTTAAAATAGCAATGAATTGGGACTCGAGCGCTCCCTCTCACTGCCATTGTGTGGGCAAAGGTCAGCTTTGACAAGATCGAGAGAGCATTCTCCCACAATACTCTTCTTGGCACGGCGAGAACAATGAGAAAAATCTACGAGTAAGAAAAGACGACGGCATGTAGCATACCGAACAAGTAAAATAAAGAAAGAGAAGAGACAGCTCACTATTAAAAATAAAATGTTCAGCCAGCGTATACTCACCTACTTTTTATTCTGCAGGCACAAGGGAGGAGCGGAAAAATACCTTGGATGAGTATGGGACAGAAGAATGAGTGTAAAAAAAAAAACAAAAAGAATACGATGCCGGTCTTGTAAGAGCTGCCCTAGGCAATGAATGGACAGTTTCAAGAGATAATGGGTAATACAAAAAAAAAAATAAGTAAGAGAAGAAAGGAGCACTTATGGGTACAGCACGCAGTTTCTTAATTCAAAGATCCAGGTTTGATGACAAGACTAATAGATTCGATTTACGCGAAAAACAAGTTCAGTGCTTTTAGCTGTTTCGATGGGCAGGGTCAGGGCCTGCCCATCGAAGGGCGCAGCCCTTACTTTTAGTAAAAATAATTTGATATTTTTTTTGCGCGGCAGATATTTAAAATGAAGAAAGCAAATCTCTTCACACCGCGGATAGTGCTACACCCACATCTAATACGGATGTCTCACATCCTGTAAAGCTGCGTCGAAGAGGTTATCCGCGCACATGAAGCCGACCCGCGCGAGCACGCTAACGAGAGAGGAGGCGAGCGTGAGCAAGGACTCGGCGGAAATGGGCCCGCCTGACGTCAGCACGTGGCATAAGTATAGCCTTCGCGGGCGCGCTGCGCTCATAACGCTCTCGTCGTCTCTCCCGCGTCTTACTAGCCGCACATCGCTAGATTTCAGACTCGCTGCCTGCGATGTCTCAGTTCAGAAACTACCGCGACAAGAACTCCAAGCGTTCGACGGGTGCTGCCCGACAGTGCACGACGGCACACCGAGATATGTTCACGCACTGCGACGCGGGCGTGCTGTACGAAGTGCCGTTTGAATGTGGAAAACGCTACATCGGTCAGACCGGTAGGTGCGTCAACGATCGCCTGAGGGAACACCGTTACAACGTGGGCAGAGCCCAGCGCGACCCGTCCGGGTCTTACGGCACCCTCGCCAGCCACTCCGTGAGCTGCTGCGAGCCCGATTTCAACAGAACGCGAATACTGGCCCGCGGAGTCCACGACACGCAATACAGAAGATGGGTGGAGAGGGACGCCATAGAAGACTGCGGCCTAAGGTGCGTAAACAACTACAAAACGTCATCCGGTACGTCGACGACCTACGCGGACGAAGACGAGTCGTTTATTAGCTCTTTCGGCATGCTGACCCTAGGAAACTGTGGCACAAGGTGCATAAGCTATTTCTAACTTCGTCTGGAGACGGTCCTATCCCTGATGCGCCGTGGATCTTGTTCAACTGGATTAGTCCACATGTACTGCCGAGCTTGACGCAAGTTCATAAAACCGCATCGCCTGCCGTGCAGTAATATAACGAGCCCGTACACATACCGTACTGACGAACCCTTGACGTCGCCATGATGACGAAGACATTCCGATGGTACTGCGACGGCTACGGGGAACTCGACGGTGTACACCTCGCACCGAACACACTTTCAGCGCCGAACCGTTGAAGTGGACGCATCGCATGCACAACTCAGAACTTGCAGGCACATAAGAAGCGCGTTGCTTCCTGAGCATCGATTCTCATAGGCCCGGAACAGATATTAAAGAGGGACCCTGCCGTCGCCGTGATGACGAAGACATTCCGATGGTATCGTGACGGCCACGGGGAACTCGGCGCTGTGCACCGGACGACACCTCTGCATATATGTGAAAACAAGCAAGCACGAAGCGCATTGCATGCTGACAAGGGATCATTCAAGGCCGGGTACAAACCGTGCAGAAGAACCCTTACCGTCGCTATGATGACGAAGACATTCCGATGGTTCCGCGACGGCGAGGGGGGAACTCAGCGGTATGCACCTTGCAGCGAACGCACATTGCTTCAACAATGCTTCGAAGCCCCGGACAGCTTGAATGGATGAACCTGCAGATACGTCAGGCCACGAAATCTGTGTGACTCATCAGGATTCTTACATGGACTCCATCGGGCATAAGTAGACATGCTAATTATTCTCATGGGTAATATTGGCTTTATTGGCTGTCTATGAACATTAGCGCAACAGCATGAAAGAAGTTTCAGAAGTATTTATTGGTTTTCGTGGTTTTATTGTGTGAATAGTGAATATATACTTGCCTCGTACGTCAAAGGAATTTAACAGACTTACTGGTGACATTATTACTATTAACGATAACCACATGTTCAGTGATGCATTAGCTAACA
The DNA here is from genome assembly GCA_030522465.1 of Rhipicephalus appendiculatus. Lineage (NCBI taxonomy): Eukaryota > Metazoa > Arthropoda > Arachnida > Ixodida > Ixodidae > Rhipicephalus > Rhipicephalus appendiculatus. The sequence goes on along the minus strand of JALIZH010014364.1, from coordinate 56,874 downwards.
TTGTACGATTAGGTTTTTTGATGAATAACATAACATTGGATTATGCAAGTTTTATTTGTATGAATTGACTGTATTAACTGCTTCTTGTTCACTTGTATTTATGTAGCAACCCACCCTCCTCTGTAATGCCATTTGGCCCTGAGGGTAAAATAAATAAATTAGTATTATAACACCAAATGTGCTATGATTGCTCTTTTGTGTTTTCTTGGCTAACCGCGGATGTTGAAATAGGACACCTAGAAGTTCGGACTGTTTTCATTGACTGCTTTATGTTCTAGTGTTGAAACAAATTGTCACTAAAATGAAAGCATTAGCTCTATCGACCTGTGTCTTGTTTTATCTCGCAAAGACGTTAAACCATTTGAGCGGCAGCTTTTAAATGCGAATGCATTTCATAGTCGGGCTATGTCAGGCATCCGGCGTTGTCCGGCGTTGTCCAGCGTTGTCCGCGGAGGAGGAGGAGGAGGATAGGTTGAGAAGGTAAGCGCCGGCCGGTGTTAGATGTGAAGCATCTTATGGCGAAGCTTAATCCGGTGGTGGTGGTGGGTGGCGTGACCACCCTTACTGCGCATGCGCAAACCCTTTAAAAAAAATAAAAATAAAAACCTCCTCTCTCTTCCTCTCTCTCCTCTAGGCATCCCTCCCCGCGGCAACCACACCCTCACTGCGCATGCGCCTCCCCTCCTCTCTCCCCCTGCTACGCTCCCCCCTCTCTCCTCTAGGCATCACTGCCCGCGGCGTCCACACTCCCATTGCGCATGCGCGTCCCACCTCTCTCTCCTCTCCTACGCTCCCCCCCTCTCTTCTCTAGGCATCTCTGCCCGCTGCGTCCACACTCCCACTGCGCATGCGCGCCCCCCTCTCTTTCCTCTCCCCCCCCTCTCTCGCCTCGCGACGCCGACACAGGCAGCGTCTGCTAGCGAGTTTCTTGGTTGAAAAAACCGACTGCTCGCGCTGCACAACCGTTCACTGGCCACCCCGTATATATGGCAATGGATCTTGACCTCCAAGGTGGTGCCGGTGGGAGATTTCTCCTGTGCGTTGTTGAACAATAAAAATGCGCAGCGTGCGCGTTAACTAAAAGCTGACTGCGAGTCTCTGTGTCCAGTCGGAGTCTTCTGTCTCTCATAGCACATTAGCAGCGATTGGCATGTTCCAGTAGGAAACACCGCTCCATCGCTGCGTGCTTTACGCATCCCCAGTTTTAAATGCGAATGCATTTCAAGTGCGTGAGGGCGCTCGCATCGCGGGAGCTCGGCGGAGCTATATATGAAAAAAAAAATAATACAAGAAAAAAAGGGCAAAAAGAACAAAAAAAAAAAGAAATAAAAAAAGAAGAAAAAAAAACAGAACAAAAGCAAAAAAAAAAAAACAGGCGCTTCGCCGTGCTCCCGACCGGGCTGCAGAAATTAGGCGCCTTTTCCTTCTTCGAACCACAACCACCATATATAAATGGAGTGAAGCGCGCGCGAAATGCATTCGCATTTCCTCACGATTTCCTTTGGGGAGGTGGGGGGCATTTTTTTTATAAGTGAATGCAACAACTCATGAACGATGTATTTAATCGCAGATTTAATATTATCTGAGTATAACCAGTTGAGTAAATGTTGTCGCATAACTTTTTTTTAAGACTTACCATGAAGTGACACAATGCTTTTCGTTGTAAATGCGTTTATTAGAACGCTGGAGTAAAGGTCGACTGCTAGTTCGATCAACGGCTCAATTCACGGTTCGCGAGTGGAGTTTGGGGTCCACGATATGCAACTATGCAATTCCTGATATCGACCTTACGCGTTATCATAGTCCTTCAATACTCTTTCTGGTCACGAAACTTCGCCGTCACGCTATGGGGGAGCTTGATATGGCGCGGAAAGCTGCCGCGCCGCGGCGCCACCGTCGTTCAGAGGCCACGCTTCTCCGCCCATCTGGTTTGATCCCGTAGAGACCGCACATGCGGCGGGCGCGAGCCGAAAGTTTGCACGTGTACTCTGTATCTGTGATTGCTTTTTGGATAAAGATGAAGTTCAGGTATTAAACATTTGAAGCTGCACGTTCGCCTGACGATGCCCTGCAGGTGCTGCGTACCGAGGTGCCGGGCACTATATACTGAAAAGGTGTCGTTTTTTTTTCTTTTTTTTTTTTGTGCGACGTGTTCGTGGAAAGTTCGAGAACTTGAGCGCGGCAAGAAACGGACGACTTCCGCATTGATTCGTAGTATGTGCGTGTGTGTGCGGAGCACTTTGATTCAACGGGCATCATCCATGTGCACGATTTCACAATAAACGGTGACACCGTATTGTTGCGAGACAAGCCGCGACACAGGCAAACGCCATTCCTCGTGTTCGGCGGCCTGCCAGCGTACTTACGAATCGGAAGTCACGACCTCTGAAAGTTTGATAAGCACTGAAACAACCTCGACAGCCATCGTGTGCAAGGCGGAGCCGTCGTGTGCAATGGGCCATTAGCTACTTATTGTAACATAAAAAAAAAAAGATGCAAGATTCCCGTGTCAACATTCCTTTGAGACGTATTTTGAACTCTACAATACCCCAGTGCTGAGTGAAGGCGCCAATACGAAATATTGCAATGAAGTGCCCGTAGAGCAAGTGCACTGCTTCCCAACAGTTTGTTGGATCGTCAGAAGAACACGTTCGTAAGCATCAGTTCAGTTCACAATGGCCTAGCATGGGCGCATGGCCCAGTGGTCAAAGCCCTCGCTTTTGGATGGGAGTGACCTGGGTTCAAATCCCAGCCCCGGAAAGAAAATTTATTTAGTTTCATTTATACTCCATCTCACAAGCTGGTTGCAGCACTGCGAAGGCTAGGTCGATTTCAACCAATCACGAAGGCGAGTTCCTCCGCGTTGTATTAATCCGCGCACATTTTTAGCTGTGGCTTAATCGGTTGAGTGCCCGCACCGCGAGATCGCTCACAACTCACTGGACCGAAGTTCAAATCCGGTCTGGTGAACAGAATTTTTTTTAAACTTTTTTTTTTTAACGTTAACATTTTGTTGCTGCCTGATGCCAAATTTTTTTTTTGGTATTGTATATATCGTGTGCTAAGTGAGAAGGAGTTGCCACAAAGGCGTCAACCTCTCCAACTCATTGAAGAAAGGTGGTGGTGGTGGTATCAACTTTATTTGACTCAGTCACCTGCCTGGCGCCTCAGGGTGGCTCCAGGCGGGAAGCGACTCTTTCAGCCCAGGAAACAATGGCCAACTGTTTCTCCCGGTCGGGAGTTCTGACGAGATCATCCCATGTTGATTTTGAGGGAGCTGGTAGAAGTGATTTTGGAGGAGGAAAACCCCCACATCCCCACAAGATGTGATCTTGGGTAGCTATTGCATTTAGAGTACAATTTTTGCAGTTAGGTTCGAATTCACCGTTAGTGATAATTGCCAGTCTATGAGGGCTGGTGAAAGCGTGCGTTTGTATGCGGCGTAGAATTGTGGCCTGCGCTCTCGTGAGGTCGTCATCTGGCGGGGGGTAAAGCTGCCGTTCGTTTTTGTAGTAATTTGTGACGTCCTTATAGGAAATCGGTGCCTCACCCGGGAAAAATCTCCGCGGGAGGAATCGCTACTCGAATGAGTCACACGCAGCGGAGCAACGCACGCGCACGTCCATTGTGCAATAGCTGCGTACGTGAGCGCACGCTGCAGAACACTGCCGGTAGAAAAATTAAGAAAAAGAACTAAACCAGGAAAGCGCTTCACGTATTGCTCTTTGTTTTAGTGAAATGCATACAAGGAAATGTTGGTGCCAATACGTGGCGCCTGCTACTCTTCCTTTCTTGCACAATAGTCGTCGTCGCAAAGTAGTGGACAAGCGCAAAAATATAGATAAAAGCACATATACGAACATCGCACACGCACGCTTCGAGGAATAGCAGACATTGCGCGTGGGCTAATAGCGGCTTAAAATCGGTGCGTTCGAAAGACATAGAATGATACTTGCAAATTCGGATTTATTTTTAGGGCCAAAGCCTTAGATACGTCATCAAACACGACAACTGAACAGTGGCGTAGCATGGGGGTAGCACACCGGGCACGTGCCCCCCCCCCCCCCCTCGAAATTTTTTTCGCCATGGCATACAGAGCGAAAAATGACTATTTCAATGCGGTGCACCCCCGAAATCAAGGAGGTGCCCCCCCCTCCCCCCCGAAAAACATTTCTGGCTACGCTCCTGCAAGTGACTAGCGTCCCGCGTCGGCGTGCCCTGTCGGTGGCGTCAGCAAGAGTGATGCAAAAAATAATCATCACGTGATCACGTCACCTTATGGCGACACCATGTCGTCAACGATTGCCAAAATCTGTGACGTCATTGTGATGTCACAGCAACGTCAAGTGATGTGCCTTCGAATGATGTCGTCATAATAGGCGTCACCATAGTTTGGTCAAAAGTGGGCCGATCGCGGAGGCAATGCAAGACAAGCTAGTGTGCCTCCCATCTTGGAGGCAGTGTAAAACCACATTAGGTGCAGAAATATTTCGCAGTGCATTCACTAAGAAGAAAAAGAAAATGGCTTTCGCCTTCTAGTCGTCTCAGGTGAGTGCATAAGGGACCTATAAGGGACCCTATGAATTTTTTTTAAAATTTATTTATTGGTCCAAGATTACAGGGTTGTCACGGTGCTTGCTGCAAAAGGTGACGTAAAAGAAAACAACGTCACCTGACTAGGCCTCTAGCACCATACACGCATGCAATTCCGCGGAATAATGGCGTCAGTATGATACGTAATATAGAGAAATAACGCAGCGATAATGTCGCACAGACAGTAGTGGAACTACGGTGACAGAAATGGCTACTGTAACATTACGCAAAATGCGTAATATATAACTCTAAAACAGAAGAAAAACAGAAGAAATCATAAGTATAGACAGTATAGTAATAAAATATCGACAGTAGTGGAGTTACATAAAAACAAATTACAACCATATGAAACTTTAAATCGATATACCTTTAAGAATTCCACTCACAACAGTTCACTAGAACCACAGTCAAAAAGTTTTATTGGAATGCTTGCTGAATGACGCTCGTGTATGGAACGTTGCTTAAACCAGATATCAAATTTTTGTACACGTGCTCCAGTGAGAACATTTAAAGAGCACAAATTGAATATATCAATATACAGGGTGCGTAAAATTATTACCATAGAAGCAATGATACGGCAGATCTTCTATTGACAAAAGGTGCCATTTGTATAATTGAATGCACCATTGGTTGCAGTTTGTTGCAGCATTGGTTGCACTGAGTTCTAATGTTGTAAACATAATAATTTTGTCGTTGAAGAGATTATGATTTCGCACGTTATTAATACGAAAAATAGATAGCTTAAATAGAAAATATGCTTCTTGCAGTGGCTATATTTTCAGGATTCATTTCAATATAACCTGAAATTGTTGCGGTATTCTTGCATTACATAATAACATTGTATTCCGGTGTCATCTTTACGTACCACTGCTCAATTGTTTTGCTTCTGTAGAAAGATTTAATTTTCATGTTAATTTATTAAGCAAAATGCTCGCATCCATGTTACCTTACTTTCTGATGTGCGAATTTATCTTTCTTGTTTTTCACCGTTCCTCTTAGGCAATGAATTACCAATAAGCCGTTGTTATTTCTCATGGTAATTCTCTTGCCAGGGAAATGCTAGCACCTATTCATATTATATAACGTAGTCCATTTGCAATGTATGTGTTTCTTGTATCAGCACCCTTCCTCAATGCCTCTTACGTAGCCTGTAAGATATATTTTCAAAATAAATAAATAAATAAATAAATAAATAGAGAGGTGAAACAAAAGTGATACAATTCGTACTGTAGTCACCATGAACCACGTGTCTACATTTCCATGTACGTAGAAACACAGGCCTGCAACGTCATTCTAAACTCTCCCTTGCCCTTTCTTTTACTTTGTTTTTTACGCCAACCATACAAGGCGAATCCGAAACTATGTAACTTCATCAGAACCACTCCAGTTTTCTTTCTTGTTGCTTTGATTTGTTACGCCAGTCGAGTAGGTGAATCCGAAACTATGCTGATTGCGCTGGTTCAACGACTCTGTATCTTGCCCGGCTTGCTGCCGAAAAAAAAAAAGAAACAGCGAACAGGATCTATCGTTAAAGACCTATTGCGCGGGCAAAGGCCAAGCTCTGTTAAGACCGGGAGAGAATGCTTGGCTCGATCCTCGAGTTTGCACGGTAAGAAGAAAGAAAAAGAAAATAATAACGGACGACGACTGCAGCACACCGGACGCGGGAAACGGAGAGAGGACACCTCTCTCCTCCAGAGAAGGAGTTACACCCGTGTCAAGTACGCATTCCTGGCGGCCTGCAAAGCGGTTTAGGAGAGACTACCGATTAGAGAAGAAGGCGATGCACGCGAACAGGTAAACAAGAAAGGAGGAGAGCTCGTGAAACCAGTCTGGGAGAGCTGCAGTGCACTGTACGCTTGACGTAAACGCACGTATAAATAGCGAACACGCCCACGCGCTTCACCCATGACGCATTTTTCTATGTTCTCCCGTCGGTGTCTCGCAAACAACACTTCGATAAGCTCAGAAAGAACGAGCTATTAAGGGGAGATGCGAGTCGAAAAACGCGTTTTTTTTTCATTACATATTTTTCTTTTTTATTTGCTTTCACAAGCTTAGTTTCTCTACTTTCACGACAAAAAAAAAAAAACTGAAGATTGTAATTAAACTCGAAGTAGGTTAACATCGCTTTTAAAGAGCACTAGGTGGCTACTAAAAAACTAAAAAGTGCTCATAATCTAGAGACCCCTGGCAGTAGCGTAGCCAGAAATTTTTTTCGGGAGGGGGGGGGGGGGGGTTCAACCATACTTTATGTATGTTCGTGCGTGCGTTTGTATGTGTGCGTGCATATATACGCAAGCAAAACTGAAAAATTTCGGGGAGGGGGGGGGGGTTTCAACCCCTCCCAACCCTCCCCCCCCTTGGCTACGCCACTGACCCCTGGAAATTGTCACCTGGCTGCTTGCCATTGCATTTCGCATGAGGGGTTCACTAAATCCACATGCTCAAAATAACCATGATTACCAAGCTCTCATGATGGAATAAATCATCTTCAATAACATATCTTTTCCGCATAGATGAGCTTTCACTTATGCCTTTAAAATACGTTTTTCTCAAGATCCATTTTTGGGCAACTTCTTGAGTTTCGACATCATGTTTTTGGTACTTCTGAGAGCCCGATCGGGATGAAATTTTGCTCACATATTCCATAACATGTGAAGGGTGCAAGTATCTTCTTCAAAACTTGATATCGCCTGTAGAATTATTACAAACCGAAAGTAAGCAATTAATATGAGCTGAGGATTCTAAGAATTCTCGCATTACATTTTTTTGACCATCAAAATGTTTTATACGAACTTTCTTGATAGTTATTTGGATTCTAGAGTTAATGTGGAGCAATATGAGCCATTAATGGCTCAGAACCGTAAAAGTTTAGTGGCATAAAAAGTTTGTCCAAAACGAACTATATTTTACACATCGTCCTGGCACGAAACGAAAACTGTGCAACTTACTATAAAAGTAATTACATATTTGAAATCAGCATAAAAGTCTATATATACAGCGAAAATTTCATTGCCCTAGGCTACAGATTAACGCAACTTTTTTCCCGAATCGCGTCGCCCCTTAAGGCAAAAAGTTACCGTAGCTCTTTGAGATTCACCATGAGTCAATGAAAATGGTTCCCATGGATATAAACGCATATAACTTATGCATGAATAGTGATAATAAAAATTGTAAGTAAAAAGTACACTTTATTGTATTTATTTTACTTGCAGAATAATGCAGCACCGAAAAAGGGGCCCAAGCAGAGCGGTGCATAGGTATATAAATATTTATCAAGGCCACACGTTTTAAAATAAGTATGCGTCTAGTCACATACTTAGCAGAATATAACGACAATCAATGTAGAAACAGCAACCTGAAAACCAAGTACGAACGGCATAATTATTAGCTAACAGCGATGTGAACTGTGAGGCAACAAATGTGGGAATCCAATCATATACACAGCTTTTAAACAATTGAGTTACGATGAAGATATCAAGAGCGCATCCCACATAGATGTTCGCATACACGCACAAAGAAAAAAACATTTTAAGAAGTCCTGACATTAGCTGCCTATACAGACAATGAATAAGAGAACACAAGATAACCGACAAGTGTAGGCATAAACAATGGCCCGTATATACAAATTTTATGGATAGAGAAGAGGGCGCGCTCCCGACTACTGTCAGTGTTGCCAACGTCAGTGTTGTCGAGTTGCCCGGATGGATACAGAGCCCTTACTCAGGCGTGGAATCATTAATAATTCCTCGCCTGCAGGATTGATCCTTAGTCACCACAATCGTGATTCGGCACTTCTCAAGTAATCTTGATCGTACCGCGTGTGCACGTGTTGTGTCCTACTGCATGGCATATTTTGTGTCCTTTTTTAGCGGAGGGGCAGCCTAAAGTCCATGTTAATGCCAGTGGAGCGTAACGCCGCTCTTAGCCTGTATGTTCCGCAGAAATTCGGCAAGCTCTACAGCTCAACTCCGGTCCACTAAACGTTATGATCTTGAAATTTGGAGCAGCTTCAATGACTTAACGGACGAGGGCGCACAGGGACCATGTTATGTAAACCATGGCGTACATGACATGCTTTTAATGTTGGAAATAAATTGTGCGGGCTGGTTTCTTTTTGGTTGACACGACCTCACTGAAAACCAGCAGATAATAAAGCCAATGTCGGTACAGGGGGCGTTAATCGTACTGTTTTACGCGCACTGTAGTAACTGTGACGTAGACGTGAAGAAAGTAAGGTAGACGAAATGATAACTTGCCGCCAGCAGGGACCGAACCTGCAATTTGCTGAATGCGCGGCCGATGTTCTTTCCAATTGACTCACTCTAGGGCGGCGGTCGTCCCGTCGTCCACTTTATCGGGTATTTATTTATGTGCTCGCAAAGCCAGGAGTGCCATAGTAAGCGCCGTTCCTAGACAGGACGGCGTTTGTGGAGCACTCTCTTCTTTACCAGCTGGCGCCACGTAGCACGTCATCCTCTATTGAGCGGACAGCTGATCAATAAGCCCTCGCATTCTGCCTGAAGACATCACCTGAAGGCATCATAATCTACCCGAAGGAATTATTGTGACGTCAAAGTAACGTCACGTGACGTACCTTCACATGAAGACGTCATAATACGACATCGTCATTCGATCAAAGGTGGGCCGGTCACGGAGGCAATGCAAAACCAGCTCATTTGTGCCTCGGATCATGGAGGCAGGGGAAAACCCCGTAAGTTGCAGAGAGCCTTCGGAGTGCATAACAAGCTCGCCTGACTCTCCAGTGTGTCTTCGGGAGACTCGACGGTCGGCCCTTTACTCAAGAAACGATCTTGGGAGCATGGTCTCACAGTACATCAGCGCAGAAAGCTACACGAGCCCTCCTGCAGTACTTGAAGACAACGTCACTGAGCGTCCACCTGTGAAACCCCTGCACTGCGTGTGCGGTGTGCAATGCGTCTCTCCTTCTTTCTCTCTCTTTCCCTCTCTCTTTTACTCCCTTATTCTCCTCCCCATGTGTAGGGTAGCAAACTGGACATAGTCTACAGGTAGTCTAGAGGGGTATACCAGTATGGGCATGTTGGTTCATCGTAAACTGGCTTGTAGCATAGCGCAGAAACACACAGGGACAAAGAAGAAGTACTGGACGAACACAAGGACATAGTCTAGTGAACCTTCCCACCTTTCCTATATTTATTCTCGCTCTACCTCGGAGTGCATCCACTGAGAAGAAAAAGAAGACTGTTTTCCAGTCATCTTTGGTGAGTGCATGAAGGGGCCCTGTGAGTTTTTTAATTTATTTGTCCAAGAATACAAGACTCTCACGATGCTTGTGGCAAAAGGTGACATTAAAAAAAAACGTAACCTGAATCGGCCTCTAGCACCATGTACGCCTTCAATTCCACAAAATAATGACATGAGTATGATACGTAATATACAGAAATAACGCAGCAGTAATTGCAACTAGATAGTAGTGGAATTACATAACACAAACTGCTACCATAACATTACACAAAATGCATAATATACAAATCTAAAACAGACGCAATCATAAGTAAACAGTGTTTATAAAATATCTAGAATAGTGGAGTTGCATAACACAAATCATAACCATATAAAACTTTGAATGGATATACATCTAAGAAGTCCAGTCACCACATTTCACGAAAACCTCAGTAAAAAAAATTGTTTTTGATTGCTTGCTGAATGCCGCTAGTGTATGGAAGGTTATTTAAAGCCAATGTAAAATTGCTGTAAACGCGCACAAGTGAGAGTTTTTAAAAGTTACTAATTACTAATTGAATATATCAATTTAGAGCGTACGTGAAATTTTCACAACAGTAGCAATGATACCTGAAAACTTCTACTCACGACAAAAGGCATTTGTCTTGATTGAGTGCGTAATTAGTTTAAGCTTTACGGAGATGCAACAAGGCTTTTATCACTGAGTTACAAAGTTGTAATCATAATTTTGTCGTTGAAGAGTTTCTGATTTTCGACATTATTAACATGCAAAATAGACAGCCTAAATAAAAACATGAGCTCCTTGCAATGGCTAGAGTTTCAGGATTCGCAATATAACCTCATATTGTTGCGGTATTTTTGCATTACATAATGTTATTGTATTCCGTTGTTGTCATCGTTCGGTATGACTGCTCATTTGTTCGCCTTTTAAGAACGTTTTTTTTTATTTGTTTGGTCTTCAAGCGAAATGCTCGCATACATGTTAAATAACTTTCTAATGTACGAACTTACTTTTCTTGTGTTTCACCACTCCTTATTGGCAATGTATTGCTACTAAACTGTTGTGCTCTTAAAGAATTTATCTTGCCAGCGAAACGCTAGTATGTACTCATATTATATAACGTAGATTATTTGCAATGTACGTGTTTCGTGTATTAGACCTTTCCCTCAATGCCTCTTACGAGGCCTGTAAGATATATTTCAATAAATATATACATTCATAGATAGATCGATAAATAAATAAATAAATAATTGAGGCAAAATTAATCAAATTTTGTAAAGCAGTCTCCGAGAGACATGGTGTCGACATATCCCTGTACGTAGAAATGCAGGCCTGCGACGCCCTTCTAAACCCTTAGCTGCTTTCCCTTTTTGTATTTTGTTTTACGCCAGCTAGTAATGCGAATCCGAAACTATGTAACCTCCTCCTAAACGCCCTGCTTTCTTTCTTTTTGTTTTGTTTTTCATGCCAGGCGTGTAGGGCGAATCCGAAACCATGTTGATTGCGCCGCGTGAACGACCTCGTTTTTCATGCCAGGCGCGTAGGGAGAATCCGAAACTATGTTCATTGCGCTGGTTGAACGACCATGTATCTTACCCAGCTTCCTGCTAAAAAAAAAACAAGAAAGAGAAAATGAAGAGAAAACAGGAAGTCTCGTTAGGAATGAGGACATGTGAGGTTAGCACGCCCTCTCACACCCTAAGTGCGGCAACGGCGAAGCTCTGATAAGACCGAGACACATGCTTGGCGCCCTGCAAACCTGTTTTCAAGAGCGATTAAATGAAGCTGGTGGGAGCGAATACATAAGCAAGAAAGGGGGAGCGCTGGTGGAACGACCCTGGGTAATCAACTGCGCCCATGACGTCAGAAGATGGTACAAATAGCGAATGCGTCCGCGTACTTCACCCATAACGCATCTTTACTCCGCTCACAGTTACGTTTCTACAAAACCGTACTTCTCTCAGTTCTGAGACTGCGCTCGACATGTCCCAGTCCAAGCGACCCGGTTCATGCAAGGGCTCGGAGAAAGGCGTCTTGTACGAGATACCGTTTAGCTGCGGAAAGAAGTACATCGGGGAGACTGGCAGAACGATTGACGAACGCTTCAGAGAGCATCACTACAACGTACGTCAGGCCTGGAGTGACCAGTCCACGTCTTACGGCAGGCTTGCGAACCACACCGGCGGATCACGGCTGCTACCCGAGGTTCGACAAAGCACGAGTCCTCGCCCAGAATGTCCGGGACGACGAGCTAAGGAAGGGGTTGGAGAAGCATGCGATATCAAAATGTGGCAGAAGGTGCGTAAACAATGAATAACTTCATCTGGCGAAGTGTCACTTTCCTGATGCCCCGTGGATCTTACCGAGACGGCCGCTCCACTGGCATCGGCGAGTACAACATTATTTTATGAAGCGCATATTGCTTGTTAAGCAGCAATCTATCAAGTCCGTGAAAGGAAACCCTGAGCCCTACCGTCGCCATGATGACGAAGACATTCCGATGGTATCGCGACGGCCACGGGGAACTCCGCGCCGTGAACCGGACGACATCTATGCATAGGTGAAAACGAGCACGCACGAAGCGCATTGCTTGCTGACCAGCGATCATACAAGGCCGGGTACAAACCGTACAGAGGACCCTTACCGTCGCCTTTATGACGAAGACATTCCGATGGTTCCGCGACGGCGAGGGGGGAACTCAGCGGTATATGCACCTTGCACCGAACGCACATTGCTTCAACAATGCTTCGCAGCCCCGGGCAGCTTGAATGCATGAACCTGCAGACACGCCGCGCCTCGGCATCCACGTGTGACTCATCAGGATTATTGCACGACATAAGTAGACATGCTAATTGTTTTCATTTGTATTCTTGGCTTTATTGACTGTCTCTGAACAACAGCATTAAAATACTTAAGAAGTTCGAGATAGGTTTTATAGGTTTTCTTGTTTTTATTGCCCGATACTGATTGTTAGCATTAGAGCGCCAAATTATGTTTAAATTGTTCTTGTGTGTTTTCTTGGCCAACTGTGAATATTGTAATAGGACATCAAAAAGTTCAGATTGTTTTCATTAACTCTTTGATGCTCTATAGTATTGAAATTGTCACTAAAATGAAATCTGCTCCTTCGACCTGTTCTTTGATCATCTGAGCGTCAGCTTTTCATTTCAGCTAATGCTACAACACATGGACGAACTTTTTAACCACAGCTTTCATATATAATCAGAGTTACGTACTAAGAAAATTTTTTCGTAACTTTATGTAGTCACTACGAAACGACGAAAATGCTTTCTATATAGGTTTAAGCGCGTTGTTCATTTCATCAAGAGCGGGAATAAACACGAGGACAAAAGAAACTTAAAATAAGAAGAAATATAATATCAATCGGATAAAACATGTTCGCGGGGGTTTTGAAACGCGCACACCTGGCTGCTGTCATTTTTGCGACCGTCAACATCGTCAAGCCCACGAACGGCTTCGAAGCCCTAACTCCATGGTTTGTAGTTTCTCGCCTGAAGTGCTGAAATTCACTGAATCCAGATTTATCCCTATATTGCATGAATTATGAGGAAATCGTTCGAACAATTATTTGATCATTTTTTATCATTAACTACATGAAGATGAACATGTACAAAAACTTTCAGATTTATTGCGACTGTAATAATGAAGATAAAGGTTTGTGCCAAATATGGCACACTATGCATGTGGGCGAGCAAAATTGCTGCCATGGCTGAAAAACAAAATCTGACTGATTGCGGTCTTTTTAGCGCGATTTGTGGAATAAAGCAAAGCAATTGCTTCCTGCGTTCAGGCATAATTGAACATTTTGGTTAGTGCATCTGACTGCCGACATCTACGTGCAAGATGGCCGCTTACACGTTTGCCTGTTCGCATGGCGCCGCCTTGCTATACTTTCCTGCCCGAATTACCAACCACTGACTTGTGGTTGTGAGCGTCACTTGCCGACAAATCATAATAGCTAAATATCGCCCTGCACTGGTTAGACCTCACATAATTTTTTCATGCACCCACGCCAATAATGTAACAAAAAATTGCCAGGTACTGTTGCTGGCACTCGATACTTTCGTGAAGCATCTCAAAACCTACCACCACAACTGAAATCTGGCAAAACAGAGCTGTGCTGCATGATCTCGGAGGATTTCTTTTTGTGTGTATTTGCATTCTGCAACAAAACATAGATGGCATCATATTGCACATTTCATCACTCACGTGCATACTGTGCCAAATATGGCACATACCAATTTCCGACATTATACCGTAGTGGAAAACGGAATTGAGAAGAACCTTAACGAGCATGAATTTCCAAAGCCACGAGATATGCCAAAATAATTTTTTCTTGCTTCTGCAACGAGAAAAAGGTTGCAAGAAAAATATAGCAATCATTGTTGTTCGTGATCAGAGCTTGCACGTGCACTGTGAAATCTATTTCATGTCTAGATTTCATACTGCTCTTGAGATGGCAGCGCTTTTTTTATATTTAGTGCACGTAACTATAAGGAACACTCTAACTGTGTCACATTCTCCACTGGTCCTCTTGCACCCGCTATAAAAAATGTTAATCGGTATGTGCCAAATATGGGACGCCATGCAATAGAGGGTTAATTCGACACTTCCAGTTGTCTGCAATGGAGAGATCCGTGCTGGAATGACTTGCATGAAGGAGAATGAATGAAGGGGAGTGACTTGTGGGCTCGTTTTGTTGTGCTGCACAACCTGAGGAAAGCAACGGGCATAAATGGTAACACTGAGTCATGCGGGTATTAGCTGGGGAATTGAATTGAATTGAACACAAGTTTACTTGGTCATGGGGAGTCGAAATTGCTTCGTTAGATCGAGCTTTAAATATAGTATATATGTATTATGAGGAACCACTTCATTCAGCCGGGGTCGAGCTAATTAAATCACATCGATTAAGATATATACCGATGACGAATATGTACAAGTGAAGATATGTAAAGATGATGAAGAGTCATTCACTTGTCGCGCTCACACTAATTCCCTCGCGCGGTAGAAGCGGCTGCCTGGCCGCCTGAGAGAGTTATGAAATGCGTCGCGTATATAAGGCTTTAAACGAGGCACAGGGGGGCGGTCAGAAGTTCCCAGGCCACTCTGTCATAGGAATACATAGGAAGATAGTGGCCTGGGAACTTTTGACCAGCCCCGTACATGCACTATTCCGGTCCCACGGCAACGTTGATCAGAGGCAGTGCTAAGAGGATAAACGTGATAGTTAGCATGGGATGTCTTCGATGACCGTGTGCGGTCCTATAAAGCGACTGGTGAATTTCTCGCATAAGCCCGGTCAGAAATATCGGCTTTTTTTTTTCGTTTTTCGTTTTTGGTCTCCGTTCCGTTCCGACACACTGGTTAATGGTGAAGCGCGCCGAGGAATTTGCTATTTACACCATATACGCTGACGTCATGCGTGCAACGCACTGCGCTGGTTAGCCAGACTCCTTGCACAAACTGTTCTCTTTTTCTTGTTTACGTGTTCGCGTGCATGGGCTTGTTTTTGAAACGGTAATCTCTTCGAGAAAGCTGTGCAGGCCGCCTGGCATGCTTGCGTCATACGGGCACTGCGCTGGTTAGCCAGACTCCTTGCACAAACTGTTCTCTTTTTCTTGTTTACGTGTTCGCGTGCATGGGCTTGTTTTTGAAACGGTAATCTCTTCGAGAAAGCTGTGCAGGCCGCCTGGCATGCTTGCGTCATACGGGCACTGCGCTGGTTAGCCAGACTCCTTGCACAAACTGTTCTCTTTTTCTTGTTTACGTGTTCGCGTGCATGGGCTTGTTTTTGAAACGGTAATCTCTTCGAGAAAGCTGTGCAGGCCGCCTGGCATGCTTGCGTCATACGGGCACTGCGCTGGTTAGCCAGACTCCTTGCACAAACTGTTCTCTTTTTTCTTGTTTACGTGTTCGCGTGCATGGGCTTGTTTTTGAAACGGTAATCTCTTCGAGAAAGCTGTGCAGGCCGCCTGGCATGCTTGCGTCATACGGGCATGACTCTTTCTCTGGAGTAAAAGAGATTTCCGTTCTCCATTTTATGCGTCCGGCGCGTTACAGTGATCGCCCGTTACTATTAGTTTCTTCTTTTTACCTTTTTGTGGTTGCCGTGCAAGCACGAGGATCGAGCCAGGATGCTGTCTAGGTCTTATGAGAGCTTCGCCTTTGCCCGCGCTTGGGATTTCAGAGGGTGTGCTCATGGCGCAGTTCGTAAGCCCTTAAAGATACGTCCTGTTTGCTCATTTTTTAAATACAGCAAACCGGGAAAGATACGTATTCGTGGAATCAGCGTAACTAACATCGTTTCGGATGCACCTTGCGTGAATGGCTTAAAAATTAAAGCACGAAGAAAGGATCCGAGACGGGGAATTTAGGTGGAAGGTGCAGGCCTCTGTTTCTGCGTACATGAAAACGAGTCGTTCCACGCCAAATGTCCCAGCCATTTCGGCGCACGTGAAATGGCTGGGACAAACTACGACGCACATGAAATGCTTTTCATGTTACGACCTGTCAGTTATGTTGTGTATAATACACCTGTGCCATGCAATGCCAAGTTAATAGATAGATAGATAGATAGATAGATAGATAGATAGATAGATAGATAGATAGATAGATAGATAGATAGATAGATAGATAGATAGATAGATAGATAGATAGATAGATAGATAGATAGATAGATAGATAGATAGATAGATAGATAGATAGATAGATAGATAGATAGATAGATAGATAGATAGATAGATAGTAGATAGATAGAAGAAAAGTTTATTTCTCTATATATCTCTCTCTTGTTCAAATGTGCCAGAAAAGGCGAGAAACAGCCCAAAATAATGACGTGAGTATGGTAGGTACCGTACTCACGCCTGCGGCGGCGAGCTGCCTTTTCGTGCACTTTGCCTTTTTTACATGTATATCACAATTACTACAATGCACTAAAAATAGCACAATTAACATCCCCGAAACCTCCCCTGGCATCGAAATTTCCTCCTTCCATTTATTTTTCACTACTCTTTTTATGGAAAGTAATACTACTAAAGTGGTTTGCTTTCTAATAGTATTTACCTTCCCAGCGTAATGCTTGTATGTGTTGATATTGGTTAACATAGTTTGTTTGCAATGTGCCTGTTTTGCGATGTATTAGCCCCCCTCACCCAATGTCTCAAACGAGGCCTGTGAAGTATGATTAAATAAGTATGTAAATGTTCGTGAAGCGACCCTGAACACTGCTATCGCCATGATGACGAAGACATTCCGATGGTATCGCGATGGTCGTGAGGGGGAACTCGGCGGTAGACACCCCGCACCGAACTTGCCTGCAACACTGCTTCGCAGCACCGGACAACCTCACTGCATGAACCTGCAGATACGTCCCTCCACGGGATCCACGTGATTCAACAGGATTCTTTCACGGACTGCCTGCGACATAAGTAGACATGCTGATTATTCTCATTGCTTCTCTTGGGCTCATTGGCTGTCAATGAATATTAGCACCATTGCACCGAATATGGTTTCAGAAGATTGTATTGGTTTTCCTGGTTTCATGGCCTGATAGTAAAAGTTTGTCTCGTACTTCAAATGAGCGAAACAGACTTCCCGGTGACATTGTTAGTATTATTGATAACCACATGTTATGTCATGCATTAGGTATTATTGTATGATTAAGGTTCTCGATGAACTAGCTAACATTGTATAAATAGGTTCTGTAATCTATAAAACTAACATGTATGAATATGTAAATGTAATAGCTAACATTTCCGTTTAAGTTCATTACGTGTGTGTATAAACTGTAATAAATACTTCCTGTTCAATTGTTTTCCGTAACAACCTACCGTTCTCTGTAATGGCATTTGGCCAAGAGTTTAAAATAAGGCATTTAGCATTAGAGCACCAAATATGCATAGGTTGTTCTTTTGTGTCTTGTTGGCTGACTGGAAATATTCGAATAAGAGACCAAAAAGTTCAGAATGCTTTCATTGACTGTTTTACGCTCTATATATAATGAAATAAAGTGTCACTAAAATGAAATCTTCTCCTTCGACCTGTTTTTTTTTTACGGTATCCTCTTTGACTACTTCAACGTCAGTTTTTTTTTCTTAGCTAATGGTATAAGAAACGGACAAGCTTTTATAACCGCAGATTTGGTATAATGAGAGTTACCTACTAAGAAATAAGTTTTCGTAAGTTTTTGCACTCACTATGAAGCGACCAAAATGCTCTGCGTAAGTATGAACGCGTTCTTTATGCATCAGTAGAGCGAATAAATAGAGGGAATAAACACAAAAGCAAAGGAAAATTATTATAAGAAGATAAAGATAATATCATCTGAATACAAACTACATTCAGGAAAAGCATACTAGTACCACCTCTTCGAAAACTGGGCCTGCAGTTATCAGAACCTGTTCTTCTTTATTTTGGAGCCACTACTCTGGGGTACAGTCACAGGGATGTTTTAATCGCCGTTCAGGAATATATCACTGTGACTAAACGAATCTCTTGCTAAATTCCCCGTGCATTACATATTTCATTACTTCCAATTGGTACTTCAAATCAATAATTAATTAACTAGCGCACCTAGGAATGACACAATGCAATAAGTATCGGGAAAATTCACCTTCTACTCGGCCAATCCCCTCCATTGGGTATGATCCATGTCCGGAGGAAAACAACAACAACAACAACAACAACAACAACAACAACAACAACAACAACAACAACAACAACAACAACAACAACAACAACAACAACAACTACAACAACTACAACAACTACAATAACAACAACAACTGGATGACGCTTGAGCTTTGCCTTCAAGAGCAGAACGCGATGGTACAATCGGGCCCCGGCCATGTGCATCGCCTTCTCTTTTGCTGGGCTCGATTCGGTTCTCGGTGCATTCCTCAACCATGCCGTAATAAAACGAACGACTGTGGCGTAACATTGGCCGTTTCAAACTATACTAGTATGCCTGCTCCAAATACTGTTGTTAAGTGCACGCTACACCATAATTTTTCATTTTGCGAATCAGCGAAGGGTCCGCTGCCCGTCCGTAAAGCAGCATGCGAACCTACGCAGCTGCTCACTTTGTAGAGCAGGGGTCTCAAACTCATCTCAGGCAGCTGGCCGCAGACACAGAATTTAGATGTTAGGGTCAAGAAAGAAGGTAAGAGCGGGTGGGGGGGGGGGGGGGGGGGGTGAGTTCATACACATTGTCAGGGAACGTTACCATTGAAAAGAAAACCTTTCCTGTATCTCATATACGGGTCATTTGTGAAAAAGAATGGGGACCAGGAGTCCATCCAACAACATGTCGTTACCGATCTCCAGAATGAGTCAAATCTGGACGCCGATTCTGAAATACTGTTTTCGTTTCACGGTTATGTTTCAACACATGGTGACCGCACGGGGTGCCTTACGAAAACAACGCTTTAGACCAGTCATGCCTTTCTAGCTCACGCACATGCTTATTATAAAAAATAGAGACATATGGGACGAACATAGCCACGTACGGGCCCCGGGCCGCAAGCGAGAGGTTCCGCGGGCCGCGTGTTTGAGACCCCTGTTGCAGAGGCTTATGCAGCTGATGATTAAATATGTCTGAGCGCTTCTTAACGGGTGGGCCTTTAGCGAGACTGCAAAGCACATCCCATTTTCCAAAGCAGTATCGACAGTGTTTCTATTAACAACCTGATCGAGGTGAAGTGCGATTTTTCACTGTACTGGCTGTACAACAGTAAAACAGCCTCTACGATGTCGTCAGTGAGTAGTCCATTTAAGCTCTGGTCAGGGTATGGTAGGAACAGGCTTCGAATAGAGCACGAAAACGTCTTCTGTGTTCAAGCCCTTGCAATAATTCACCCACCTGTTTTCTTTAACCCCCCATTCCGCACCCTTCTATTTTAATGAGCGCAGACACAGGGCAGGTCACATAGAGCTTTCAAGGTTCAGAAAGAACGCGCACGCTAAAAAAGCGCGAAGACAGAATAGAGTTGTCGCCTGTACACGTTTTGCTTATATAATGATGTACACAGTGAAAACAGTGTTCTAATAATTACATTTTTGTATGTGCTATCATGCATATGGTTAATGCACTGTGTCATCCTAAATCCTAATGAAATATTTCATTTATAATCTTGTTTCCTTTCTTTAATTAGAGCAGTCTTTGATGTTGAGATTTCTTATACAAATTGTTATTGTGCTGATATGATGATATTATATTACGATGATATGAGGATTATATGATATTTGATGTTGTGATTTCTTGTTGTTATTGTGCTAATATACTTTCTTCCGTTAGACCCCCTACTAGCCTATGGCTATGGGTCTAATCAGTGTTGTGAATTTTCATGAATTGTATCAAAAACAACCTCAATAAAGTCTTGAATATGAATATGTTTGACTGTGTGAAAAGAAAGCAAACAACAGAAAGAAAGCAGTGCACGCGCAGTGCAAACGAAGCATCTCGCAACACTCCCTTTCAGACACCAGTATGCATTAAAGGCTGTTGCCCCAGACTTGGTCGTCAGCGTAACAAACAAGCGCTTTAGTCAGCCCATAGCCTGCGGTCTTGGTTCACTGGGCTACGTCTTGCGCAACCGTCTTGCGCAGCCAACTAGTTCAGCGCAGCCGGCCAATTATGAAATCGAGGGTGCTTTCACTTTTTAGTGTTTGTCAGGACGATGTCGAGCTCTCTGGGTGTCTGCGTTGGCTATAGTGTAGTATATTCTTGGCGCTGACTAACATCGTTTCGAAGTTAGAGATGGTCTCTGATCGTGTGTTCGCCACCTAACAACACTATTCGCTTTAAAGGGACAACCATAGACAACCCATAGGGACCCATAAACAACCTCTGATAATGCGCAGAACGAACGCATTTTGTCCTGGCGTTTCCTGTATTTTCGGCGCAGTTCATGACGCCACAATTCTGGGCACATGACGTCATGAGGAAATAAGCTCTCGATTGGTCTAGTGAAATCTAGGGTTTGACGGAATCCCGTCTGGTCGGGAGGAGGCATTGCAAAAGGAGAAGGAACGCCGACCACAATAAAATCAGTTTAAAACAAAACGAGACGTTTCGGCTCCCACACGGGAGCCCTGTTCACAATGAAGTTCAAATGTATGATGGCAAGCTAAGTACGTTTCAGTAGGTGCCACAAGCATCGCGCATACACGCGAGGAAAGTTTCCATCGCTGCGGTTGATCCGCAACTGATTTGTCTTGGACGAATCACGTAACATGCATTATCAACTCAGCTAACAAAATGCTTGGTAATCTACGCCGTAATCTCTTCATGACTCAGCCACACGTAAAACTGCTTGCCTACAAAACGCTTGTGCGACCGAAGCTTGCATATGCTTGTGCTGTCTTTGACCCATACCAATCTAATCTCACTAAAGCTCTCGAATCTGTTCAGAACCGTTCTGCTAGATTTGTTCTATCCGACTACTCATACCACACTAGCGTTTCGTTACTAAAACCTAAACTGCAATTGGTTTCTCTTGCCTCTCGTCGTCGCACCTCTCGCCTATGCCTCTATCACAGGTTTTTTTTTCACTCCATACCTCGTGACAGCCAGCTGGTTCAACCGGCTCGTCGTACTTCCCGAACAGGCCATCAGAACACTGTAATACCACCACGAGCCCTCACTACTTTCCTGGAGTCGTTCTTCGTCCGAACTGCCCGAGAGTGGAATGGCCCTCCGGGAGAAGCTGCACTCATCCATGATGCAACGCTTTAGATCTGCTACCCAGTGTCTAGACTAATCTTTGTAACTGCTGTCTCTTGACTCATCTTTATAGGTTTTTTTTTTTGTTTCATTGCCGTCTTTCTGTGTCTTATCTTTTCTCTTTTTACTGTTTTGTATCTTATATTTTGATGTCCACCCCTCATGTAATGTCCTTCTGGGGACCCTTGAGGTATCAATAAATAAAAATTAAAAAAAAATGACAGAAATTAAAAAAGAAAGATTGGCCACGCATCTGCGTGCTTCGCTGCAAATGTCGTCGAAAGACGATAGTCTTCTGCCGGCCGTACTACTATGTCTTGCCTTGCCTCAGACAGCGCATTATCTATGTTGAATTGGCCGCATCTGGCTGGCATTGATAAAATACAATGTCCGAGCCGGGCCCCAAGCGAGAGGTCCGCGGGCCGCGTGTTTGAGACACCAGACTTACACCAACAGCGTCTTCGAAACAGGTTTACAGGTCGAGATGCATGGGTACATGACGGCGATTCGGGTAATCAATCAATCAGTTTGTTCTATTATTACATAACATGTCAATTACAAAGCATAAAAATGCACAGTAGATGTCTTTACATGGTGCAAAGAGGTTTTAAGGCGAAAGCCTTAGATGCATCATCAAACGCGAGAATTGACAGTTGGTGTCGGCGGCGTCGGCGTCAGCACGACTGATGCAAAAGGGATGGCGTCACTACATGACGTCACTGTGACCTTACAGAACGTGACGTCAGATGATGACGTGGTCACATGACATCACCTCTTGGTCAAAGGTGGGCCGATCACGGAGGCCGTGCAAAGCCAGATGAGGTGCAGGAAGCCTGCAACGCCTCCGATCCTCGAGGCTGCAATAAAACCACGTAAGGTGGAGAAATATCCCGAATGAGGGGAGTGGCAGGATAAATATATGCACTGAGAATAAAAAGGAGATGGCTTTCGCCTAGTAGCTGTCTAAGGTGAGTGCATAAGGGACCCTACGAATTGTTTCTTTATTTCACAAGTCTACGTCCAGCGTCAAGCTCTCTTGCACACATACGGTGCAGTGATGTCGCGGTCTTTTAAATATATGCGCATATTTTCCTCTTTGTTCTTGCCATACATGAACTAGAAACACCCGGAAAAAATTTCTGGCTACGCTACTGAATTGATAAGACCTTAGGAGACAATGGAGTTGTCGACGGAGTAATGCGGCACACGCACAAGGCGAATGAAATAGCGTGCACTGCAACCAAGGCCGAGAAAGAATCGGCGGAGGCGAGGGAGAAGGAATGCGATGGCAACGATCTCGCCGCGCGCGCTGGCGTTCATTCCATCACGTAACTCGAGCACGCACGCGCGCGTTACACAACGAGCTTACATAATTCGCCTCGAGATCTTGGAGTGGCGCCCTCTCGCGTGTGACGTCAGGGCGGGGACTCCGCCTCCGCTCTCAACCGCGCTGCAGCCGCCGCGGCTCGTGTACGCGTATCGTCTGCTTCAGGCGGGAACTTTGTCGGACAATCAGCCTCGCGAGGGTCAACGAACGCCTGCAACGAATGTTTTCAAGTGCATTTATGAACTTATTTTAGTTGCGGCCTAACCGACAGGGCTAGGAAATCTCCCGGATGGCCGGCGAGTGCGCCGTTACCACCGGCCGCATTGCTGGTAAGAAAGTGAAACTGTGTGTGGGTGTTCTCGCTCGTTGTCCACACTTTCCGCCGTACGATACTAATTAGTTCGGGTGTTTCTTTAGATATTTCAATAAGCGTGCCTTTCTCCAGCATCTACAAGTATGCAGATAAAGCTTGCGAAACGTCGCGGTGTCTCATCGAGGGCGAGGCGGTGTACGACGATGGCCACGTTGTTGAATGCGCGGTCGAGGCCGTCAACGGAGATCGCATCACCGTCGCGCCGCTCGTTCTGCGAACAAGTAGACTTGCGAACCCGCCACACAACGTCTCCATCGTGATCGACGGCAGTGAAGTGGCGAATGCTCGCTGTTCATGCAAAGCATGGTGAGACAATATCTACGTGTAACTTAACATAGAACGCAGCGGGGCAAAGGCAAGCTGGTTTTTGTTGACGCACGTGGCACAAAGAAAAGCTCCGCTTTTTAAAAAAGTGTCAGTAACGTTTCTCAGGACCCCAATAAAGTTCTGTGTCTGTCTGTCTGTCTGTCTGTCTGTCTGTCTGTCTGTCTGTCTGTCTGTCTGTCTGTCTGTCTGTCTGTCTGTCTGTCTGTCTGTCTGTCTGCTCTACTTCAGGTGAAAACCGTTCGAGAATGTGCACTAAACAGCGGCAGCAGGTTTCGCTTATGAATTTATGATAAGCAGACTGCTAGGCGCGCGCTTGTCTTCACGAGTAAAATACGTATGTACAGTGCGTACACGATCCAAATGCAGCCGTTGTCTCAGACATCCTACGCCGCTCAGCTGTGCTCACGAGGCGCGCTTATTTGCGAGGCGATTCGGAGGCCGCGTCGTCGGCTCCTTCTCTAGGGGCCTTCGCGGCAGGTTTTGGAACGGCACCGCACTTGGTGTAAGTCGCCTATGCTTACAGCCTGCGTGCAATAAATGGCTAAAGTACTGGCGAGGCACTTAAACACGGTTACAAGCTTACCGAAGAGTGGCGTACGGTGGGTAGCAGAAGTCAGTCAGCGAAGTGCTTGCTGCACACGCTCGATGAAGGCGTGGGGCGCTTTCCCATTCTGAGCTTGACTAGCCAGTTCCTCTGCAGCTTCGGTCCTTGGACAGTTGTGAAAACTAACGCCCTTTTCACGAGCGGACGAAGTACGCTGAGGCACAGAGCAGTACTTCACCATTGCGCAGCACTCGCCGCGGAGACAAGCGGCCGCAGTTCAAAGAAACAATGAGCTTTGCTCCTAAAACGAATGTCAAGATCGGAGACCCACGGTTGCTCGAACAGCGTCGGTAGCCACTATACACAAGATAACCAACGGAACTGCTTCTTTGTCGAGTTTTACCACGACGGTGGTTTCTACACGGCGCCGGGCCTACGTAGCAGACGAAAGCGCGCGAATCCCCGCCCTGACGTCATACAGGCGCGGTTCGCAGCGCCGCCATCGGTCGCACACCAGGCGAATTGTTGGTGTGGTCACGCTGAAAAAAGGTCACGTGACCAGGGTGGAGAGGAGGGGTTTTTATGAGAGTAGGTGAGGGAAAAAGGATCACGTGATGAAGCTTACGTGAGGCGGGCGATTCAAACAGTGAACTGAGAGTGGAGCTGTTGCCCCTGAAATAGTAGAGGAGAGACGACGGGTTACAGGAAAATACTTAGCAGAGAGAGAGAAGAGTCTAGGGGTAACCCACGCTGACTAGAGTCGTAGACTGCAACTGAAGACATGAATTAACTTAAAGAAACAAACAATATAATGACTTAGAAGTAACTGGGCAAAACGAAAGAAGATATTGTAGAGACCGAATGAAAAAGGAAACAACTTCGATGTCCGAAGGCTTTGACGGCGCGGAACTGGCCAAACGTGCTTATAACTTGGCGATTGGGAGTTCCAGTTTCTCTTCAAAAGCTGGAAATTAAGAATTAATCAGTGATTTTGACTAAACGAACGTGGTTCGAGGGCATGGTGGTTACACTGTGAGACAGCTGCGCAACCTGCCCCTTACGTAACCTGCTCTGAGTGATTACGTCTATACTGGTAAGCATCGCAATTAAACAGGATGGTACTTCGCGAGGTGCCTGCGTAAGACCTCGATGGAGAATTGCACAGCCGAAGAAAGTACGGCGAGCCCTCGACTTCATTGCTTTTAAAGGGACACTAAAGAGCAAAACGACTTTTTGCGTTTTAGTAAGGTACAATTTCACAATCCCGAAAACAACACTCTTACCGCGACACGACGATTGTTAAGCTAGAAAACACTAGAAAAAAAGAAAATGCGGGTGGAGACGCCACTTTGAGATTCCCGCACCAAGCACCGCGACGTCATAAATTATGAAGGCGTCTACTGGGTCCTGCGAAGCTTCTAATCGATAAAATTGAAATAGGTTGTCATCTGTGGGTGCCATATACCTAACACACGAAGTTTCAGAAAATTTCATCGAGCCAATGTCCCGAAAATACGAAAAATACATTTTTGTAATTTTTGACGTCACGCGCGTAGATTTCGGCACGAAATTTAAAAATGAAACTTCAACCTTGATTTTCTCCGCTAATAATAAACTTATGATTGTGAAACATACGGCCTTAGAGTTCTCAGAGTGCAGTTTGTCAATCTAAACCAAGTCATTGTTTCTCCGTTGTGTACCTTTAATGTTACATACGCCATGAAAAAAAAAAAAAAAAGAAGGGAAAGAAAACGCGCACACACTCAAGCACGGGAGTGTCACAGTCGTTTGGCAAGTCCGGTTGACCGCAGAAACCTCAGCAGCGCCTTCGTCGCTTTCTGGTTTGAAGCTCGAATGTTCCTGTACTCCAAAATTGACTGCTCGGAAAGCGGCCGGTCATCACTTCCTCTTTCCTTTTTCCCTCCTTACCTTTCTATCCCCCCCCCTTACCCCTTCCCCAGTGCAGGGTAGCAAACCGGAAATTGTCTCCTGGTTAACCTCCCTGCCTTTCACTAAACTTTTCTTTCTCTCTCTCTCTCTCTCTACATACGCCATCGTAACTATGTTCGACTCTCACGAAGTCGTAAAAAAAAACATTAGGTGCCCGTAGCTGCATTTAAAGGACGTAATAGAGCTAGCTGGGTGTAACTTCTTGCGCTACAATGGTTGCCGTGCTCGGCTGCTGACCCGAAGGTCGCGAGTTCGATCCCGGCCGCATCTCGACGGAGGGGAAATTGCTAAAGGCTCGTGTACTGTGCGATGCCTTCGCTACGAAGTGCCTCACAATCATACTGTGGTGTTGGCACGTAAAGCTCCAGATATTAACGCGATAGCACCAAATAACTTGTTTCGCCGAAATTCAGGCGTCGGGCGCCGGGTAGTTGGTTGCGAGCGAAAAATCAGCGTTGTCTGTCACCAAAAATCGAGAATGATTGAACTTGAACAAAATGTCAGCTTGAACAAAATGGCAGAAATTTGAACAAAGTGTCAGCTAACGTTGCAATTGGGAAGTAGGCATTTCTCATGCGTCATATATGGGTCACTTACAGTGGCGTAAATCATGGGGGGGGTCAGGGGCGTCCTGAACCCCCCCCCCCCCCCCCCTGTGTTCAGGCCGCGGGATCCCCATGCAAGTGTCCCCCCCTCGAGATTTATCTTCCAACAATCATATTTGAATTTCTTGACAGTCAAGGACAATGCACTCTCCGTAAAACCAACTCTGAAATCTGAAGCACTTTCATTGGACAGAAACTAAGTACTTCTAGCCGGTACACACGATGCAGAATACCTTTATGCGCTAGCACAGAAAGTGGTACAATTTTTATTGCATAATTTCACCTTGATGACGCAGCTGCAAAAATGCTAGCGCCTGCCTACGAGTTGCCATTAGAAACTTCGCCTTGCGATGTCGCTTACTATTGGAATACTCAGTGCTACTTCTTGTTACCAGGCGTCCGATGCTGATGCTTATTTTATAATAATAATAATAATAATAATAATAATAATAATAATAATAATAATAATAATAATAATATTATTATTATTATTATTATTATTATTATTATTATTATTATTATTATTATTATTATTATTATTATTATTATTATTATTATTATCACTATTATTTTGATATGTGAATGCATAATTATAATTTGATATTATTAAAAATAAAGCATAAATATAAAACGCAATGGCCGCCATTGCAAGATGTGTCCCCCCTCTTGTGGTCTTTATGGATTTACGCCACTGGTCACTTATGGAGGACATTTGATGCAAGGTTTTGAAAAACACACCAATACTGATCTCCAGAATGACGGCAATCTGGACGCAAATTCTGAAATATACAGCTTTTCGTTCCACGGTTATACTTTACAGCATGTTGACTGCATGGGGTGCCTCAAGGAAGGAATGATTGGGACCAATCACATGGACGTGATTGGTCCCAATCATTCCTTCCTTGAGGCCACGTCCATGGTCACGTCGATTGGTCACGTCCATGCGACAAACTTACTGAGAACAAAATATGGGATGAAGACCGTCACATGCGCGGCGGGCCACTATGCGCCCGCCGCGTGTTTGAGACCCCCGGCTTGAAAGAAGAAAACAGGACTTCGCGTGAGGAAATACGAATTGCGACATGAGCGCAGCCTCTCCTTTCCGTAGTGCAGCCAAATGTGAAGCTCTGCACGTGCCGAGGGAGCATCCTGGCTCGATACTCGTGGTTGCACAACGAGGACGCAAACGTAAATGCATGCCGGTATTGAAGAGACCGCGAGAGCAGTGCACCGGACGTGTGACAGACGCTGTGACACCGGACGTGGACGCGTGAAATAAAATAAGACTTTTTTTTTATTGATATGTTGTAAGGAGATGTTTTCGCACCAAAGAGGCGTCGACTGGGGTATTAAATTTTCGAGCATATAAAATTCGCGGCACATACAATATACAATTTGAAAAACACCATGGCATTGATCTCAAAGAGACAAGGAATAATGTCCCCTTATGCAGTCCTGAATTCATACATTATGTGGACGTATTATCATGTAAAGATCCATAACAGCCAAGACAACATAGTCAATAATCACATATATGTAGATAAACCGCGGTGGTGTTAAAATAAAGCGTAAAACGCATAACGTAACTTTCAAGTTATAGTCAACGGCCACATAAATATACAATGAGAAGATAAAAAGAGAAAGAGAGAGACAGATTTTTGCCGGCGTCTGTATACCACTGGTATGATACCCTGTGTAGACGTTACAACAAAACCAAGCTTACATGCATTAGTAAACTCCAAGAATGCCACTACCTTCCAAAAACTTTTTTTGAATCACGGGCATAGAAGTGTCCAACGGTCTGCGGTCTAACGCCATTAACGCTGATTTCAAACCTCTTTCCTTCTTATTTGTTGAATATTTCTTGACATTAACATGTTATGTAATAATATAATTGATTGATTGATTGATTGATTGATTGATTGATTGATTGATTGATTGATTGATTGATTGATTGATTGATTGATTGATTGATTGATTGATTGATTGATTGATTGATTGATTGATTGATTGATTGAAAGCCCGCATTACGTACGCATACCTGGCGACCTGTGAAGTTGTTTCGAAGACGCTGTTAATGCAAATGGGTGTCTCAAACACGCTGTCCGCGGTCCTTTCCGCAGCCAGCACATAGTCCTCATCCCTTGTACATATTTTTTCTTTAGTTTTTTTTCAAAAGTAGCTCCTTAAAAAACTGCGCGCCGTACGTAGGCGTGTGATATGCCCATAAGTCGGCGAACTCACTCGGACTTGCTCAGACTCAGATTGAGCCGTGAGTCTGAGTCCGGGTGAGTAATATTTTGGTGAGTTTGAGTCCGAGTGAGTCAAGTGGAAGAAACTTTTCGTGAGTGTGAGTCCGACTGAGTCCGGCTCAGGAAAATTTTGGTGAGTTTGAGTCCGAGTGAGCCCTAAGCACGACATATTTCATGAGTGAGTCTGAGTGAGCGCCACGAGTTTTACCGACCTATGGATATACCTGTAAGTAGAGCATTTTTCTGTGGCCTAGACAGGCCGTGTAATGTAAATCAACACCGTACGGCCCCTCGCACAGTCTGTTTCTTTACTACAACACAACTCAGCCACAACAACTTGTCGCACTTTCCTCTAACAAACACCGAGCGAAAAGAAACGCTTTCGTGTTCTTATTTCATAATGGCATGCTTAGGGATCCTCTGCGACTTTTGAAAACTGTACTCGAACATAAGTATTCAATTCAGGACTAAGTCTACGTGTGTGTGTAACTGTACGTGTTATGTATTTATCAGTGTATATATCACAATGATCATAGGCGTGCACACGAGGGAGGCAGAGGGGGCGCCCCCCCCCCCCTAGTCACCTGTGAGAGGGGGGGGCGCAAAGTCTGCCCCATACATTGACCTAATAGGGAGGGGGGGGGGGGCGCTTCGCCCGCCCTGGAGGGGAACCCTGCGCACGCCTATGACAATGATCCCCCAGTACCTGGAGTAGTATGTCAGGCGTATAGTCAGGATAACATCTCCCACTTTCCATTAAAACATTTCTCTCTCTCTCTCAATTCAAAAGGGCCAAGTTAAGGAGGAAAATTTCAGGATAGCAAAACTTTTGTTGCAGGACTCTGTATGGTTGAACATAGGGTGGTTTTGCACTACCTCCGGGATCGGACGCAATGCAAGCTTCCTGCAGCACACCTCCTTTTGCCCTGCCTCCGTGATCGGCCCACGTTTGACCAGCCGAGGCTGTAATATGATGACGTCATAGTGACGTGACGAGTTTTGGCGATCCGTGGCGTCATATGGTGACGTCATCGCTTGATCTTTCTCTCATCACTCGCGTTAACGCCGCCGACGGTCAGTTTCCGCGTTTGTTGAGGCATCTGTGGATTACGCCTTAATACGCTGAAATTTTATGCTATATAAAAAAAGGGAGTTAGCCAGTTTCACGCCGTCAGAACAGTCGGACAGCGAGGCTGTAAGGCCGCGAGTGCATGCGATTGGCTGACGAGATCACGTGGTGTCCTAAATACGCCGCCAGATTGGCTAACTAGATCCCGTGGATCATTTCGAGCAATGTTATCACCATTTCGAACATAATAATCATATAGCTTTATTTTAAGGCCTTATTCACCACCCCCCACCCCTCTCTTCTCTAGTCACGTGACCTGCGTAGCGCCTAGTACTATACTGCTGCTTCAACGACGACGGAACACGGCTTCGCTGTAAAAGACAACTATAACTGACCTCCAAAACCCCAGCTGTATACATGCCAACTAGCAAGATTTCTCTTGTTACCTCATTGATTAGAATTTTAGCTTAATCTAGCAGAATTACGCCCAGTGGGCAGCCCTGCGCGCCTCCCCGGGAGGGATGATCACGTGACACAGGCACATATCGGTGACGATGACGGCGATTCAACGCGCACCAAAACCACTATCACCAGTTCAAGACAGAAATTCTGTTTTGACAGCTCCTTGCGAGCGCACGCACAACAACACACCAGTGGCGTAGCCGGGGGGGGGGGGGGGGGTTCAACCCCCCCCCCCCCCGAAAATTTACAATTTTACTTGCGCATATATACACGCACACACACAAACGCATGCACGAACATACATAAAGTATGGTTGACCCCCCCCCCCCCCCCGAAAAAAATTGCTCGCTACGCCCTTGCAACACACCTGCAACACCAGCGCAGCTTTCTGCAGTACGTACAGCGCATAGCGCACTTTTTTAGCGTGGACCGTAATGTCTATGCGATACGCGCCGATTCTGGATTCGCTGAGTCACTTCCTGACGTTTCCTTTCAATCATTCTGTAGCAGCGTGTTCACACTTGAGGGTTTCCAAAATTTGAACAATTCCCAAAAGTCGTTGAATACGTCCCGAGCGCATGGCGGAGGAAGAAGCGAGGGCAGCTACAAGTCTTTCACCTGCAATGCCTGGACTCGGAGTGATCCCGGAGTGAGCCTCGGGGACCGGCTTGGGGACGGACTCAAGGACGGGCTCACGGGCTGACTCATGAACCAGCTCGTGGGATGACTGAGGAATGGGATCCCTTGCCGAATCGCCGCCTGACTCACGCTCGCCCTGGAAGACTGGCTCGCAGGGTGACTCAACGACGGTTTCTTGGGTTGACCCGAGGACGGGCTCGCAGACTGACTCGGGGAGGATCTCGTCGTCTGACTCGGAGGAGCACTCAGGCTCCTCTTCCGAGTCTAACACTCGGCGAAAGTGGGTCTTGCGGTCGTCCGTGTACTCCGTTGGGATAGTTGTCGGGCGACTCACGCAACGCGCGCCGGCCTTCCTTATCTCCTCGGATTCCACGATTTCTCTCGCTTCCTGGTCAGCTGCAGCGGCGATCAGCTGGCAACGGTGAAAATCCGGTTGACAGTTGCAGTACGCACAATGTCTAATGAGCGCGCCACCGCCTTCGTTGTTAGCGCCACCACCTAGGCTCCATCGGTGGAAGTTGGACCGGTGCTCCCTCAAGCGCACGTTGATACACTTTCCGGTCTGTCCGATGTAGCACTTGCCGCACGTGAACGGTAGCTCGTACACCACGCCCACCTCGCACTCCAGAAACTTTAGCCTGTGCCTGATCGTACAGCTTACAGGACCGCTGTCACCGCTAGAAGAGGAACTCTGGTCAGACATCCTCCCCGTTTGCGCGTCTTCCAACGTCCTCGGCGGGCGGGCGGGCGAGCGTCGGTTACGTTTCGTCACGTCCCGTCGGCGATGGCACGTCACGCGCCATTCGCGTGTGTCGCGATTGGCGCGTCAGACGCGTCGAAGAAGCCACAACGCCGCAACCCTCAGCTGTGCAACAACTCTCAGCTGGAACAGGCTGCCTAGCCGGTGTGGCGAAGTTGGCGCAGCCGCCCAGCTAGCGGAGGCGTGCGCAGTATTCGCCTCGTGTGCGACCGATGGCGGCGCTGCGAACGGCGCTCCGGTGACGCAAGGGCGGGGATTCGGCTTTTGTCGTCTGCTACGCTCCGGCTGAAACAGCAGCATTGTCGTTATAGTTCGCTCGCGTCGCACGGCGTTCCTCGACTACTATCTGCATTTTCTTCTAATGATATTTCTTGGGATGACTGTTAGCATTACATGAATTCAAGAAACGTTAACATTTAACATATCTTCTGTACACCGACAACCATCGCGGTCAGGTTCATGCCCCCGAGTTCGTAGCGTCGCTCACTGGGCTGGATGGCGTTGAAATAGCTTACGTGAAAGCGCGAACGCCCCCGCCAAGTGAGTTAAGGAGAGTATCCGCTGCTTCGAAATCGCAGCGCGATCAACTTTGCGGCTTATTCGCAAAAATCAGCGTTATGTAAACAGACTTGAGATGAACGAAAATTCACGCTCCACTCCCAACTGTAGTCATGTGGACTTGTGCAGACACGACAGCCGACAAAATGAATCGACCAGCGGGTTATTGCGGACCACTGGCATAGATTGGGCGAGCTGGATGCAAATAAGATCGCTCGGAATGAAACGCCAGCAGTGGTGCGCGTGGTACAGTTCGACTCTTATGATTAGAGATAGATACGTTCATGAGCCGCATTGATGTTTTCGATCGCGCAGTGCTGCCTACTCGACTGTGCGAGCCTGCCAATGGTAATGACAGGATGGCGCGCACTATATTTCTAATGCTTGGGCAACGCGATCCGCTATAGTGTTCGCGTTTCACTTGACACCGATAGTACATGCAGCTTCGTAAACATTTGGAAAAATCGGCGAATGTATCCAGGAAGAGGAGAAAGAGAGCTCTTTCCCACCATTCTTTTGGCCCCTGTGGCTGATTATTGTGATTCTTTACCGTGCTGTAACAAGATTGAATATTTTAAGGTAGGAGCCTTAGATTCCACATAAATTGCAAAAATTGACCGTCGGCGTCCCGCGTCGCCAGCGTCAACACGAGTGATGCGAAAATTCATCACATGATCACGTCATCATGACATCCCAGACCGACAAAATTTGTGACGTCGTAACGTCATGTCACATGATTACGTCATCACATGACATCGTCGCTTTACATTGCCTCCGTGATTGGTGGGCCGATCTCGGAGGCGATGCAAAACCAGGTGATGTGTAGAAAGCTTCAATGCAAAGCCACGTTACGTCCAGAAAGCATTCGGAGGGGTGCGGCGAAGGAACAATACATCGACTCAAGGAAAAAGATGGCTTTCGCCTTCGAGTCAACTTAGCCAAATGCATAAGGAACTCGAGTCTCTTTAGTACAGTGATCGCACCAAGCCACATCAGGAGTCGACCGTTGAGACTGATTTACAGTATTTTATTGCAAATACATATTTCGATGCGAAAGCTTTATATTTATCAACGTTAGTATGATTACACTAATTCTGTTCAGCATATTTTCAGACCCCCCGTGAACGAGTGAACAAACGTCGATTTATTAACGTATGGATTAAAATATGTTGCAAAAAAAATAGAACAAAAACAAAAGAAAATCACTCCAGACAACCTACCGATATTTCATATCCCCGTCGTGCATCCCCTTTAGACTCACCCTGTTTATTTCGTGTTTCAATTTAAAGTACTTACGACGCGCTTACACAGCAGCTGCTAAAAATGTGTATTTAATCAAACGTTGTTGCCGGTAACGCCACTTAATTTATTTGAATGACATCACACGTCGTTTGTCATGCTCCGAACATATGAATTGAATCGAAGGAGCAGGCTTGGCAACCGAACACGCGCAGCACGCGGTATACATTTATTGCGCTTTAACGCAGACATGGAAGCTGAAGCCCGAACGCTGAAGTCAGTTATCGAAAACGGGAAGGAAAGTCATTTTGAGTGCGCCACGGCCATAGAACAGTCGCGAAAAGAAAATTCACCATGCATAGAAGCAGATGTACACATGGATGGCTAGCAGACGACAACAGGAGCAATCGACACAGAACGTGCTTCTGACGGCAACTCCGCTCGATTTCGATGGGCATTTTGCTTGAACATTCAGTACAAATTGCTTTATCAACTGGCCCACCAATGTTTCAATAACTCGAGCGTGACAGACAAGCTGGCAGCGTCGAGCAGCCTTCACGTAGCGAACGCGCGCGCGAAGAGCTGCATCCGAGTCCTCTCCCTGACGTCACACGCGAGAGGGCGCCACTCCAAGATCTCGAGGCGAATATCAACGGCAGAGCGTCCACATCAGCAGCTTCGCTGTGATATGAGTCATGACGGACAGTTTCTGTCTGCGGGTCAAAATTCTTTCGAAATGGTACCTTATGTCGACGTGCGCAGCTTCAGTGTCCATATCGCATCACTGAAAAACTAGCAGTTGTTCCGTGTTCGTCATCGGTTCCACGGCCGCTGGATAAAAAAGGAGTTTCTTTTTTATCCAGCGGCCGTGTCGGTTCCGTGCAACCGATGAGCGAAGCTCCTTAGAAATTGGACGCACGCGGCGTTCGGCGCGTGCGGCGTTTCATTGTCCAGGCAACGTACCAACCACTGGCCGGACGACAGGGTGAAGCGATGTTTTCGCGCGTTCACCGGTTTGAGGGGAAAGGGCAGAGACGAAGAAAGAGAGAGAGGGAGACTAATCTGCCTCCCTTTCGCATGCGTTCGTACTCTCGCGCTTTGCCCATGGTGCAGACGCCATCCGCGTTCCAGCGCTCATAAAGCTCATTTATCCTCCCGCGTGATGGGGAGACGCCACAGCTGGCACCGTGCCAGGGAGCTTCAACGGCGACGGCGGGATGCCGGCCTAAGGATCTTCTCTCCTAAAAACCTACAGAGTACGCGAGACTTCTTTCCATTTGTCCTAACACCCGATGCAATCAGGCTAGCTTATTGCTCGTATGACAACGCCTACAGAAGGTGAAACGCAACCCCCTAGTCCAGCCACACCTCTGTTAGGCAAAGAAAGAAAAAATGTATACGCGTAGCAACCACTGCGGTTTTATAACAGGGTGCGCAAAGCTTTGCTATAGCGTTTCTCTCCACAGCACATACGTCATACGCTATCCTCTTGGGTACCTACGTTAAGCGACGAAAATAACGCATCGTGCCAACGAACGCCATCTCTCCGTACCTTATTCTAAATCTACCTACTGCCAAGAAAAGTTGTTCGCGAGTATAGCATAGCTCTTCAAACTGTAGAACATTTCCGCGCCGACGCGGGCGAATGCGCCGTAGGATCAAAAGAACAAAAGCATGAAAACGCACATACAAGCAGTTCACTTTTATTTTTTAAAAATACATCATCTTGGGGTTCTGCACTTAAAATAGGATGGTTTCTTATTAGCGATGAAAATTGACGTTGACGATTTATAATTCGATGACTGTCAGCCGGGCTGCCCTGTCGAGATTGCATTGCCGCTTATGCAATGGCTTTCTTTATAGTCTGTGGCAGTTGATCCTTGCGTGATATCAGTTAAAAATGGGGACAGTTTCAGAGTCCGTATGTTCGACAGTAAAACAGGGCGACTGCTTCGTAGATGTGTTACCGGGGTCATTCTTCTGGCGTAGCAACGTTTAGCGCTGCCGGCGTCGCTCGGTCACCCGCCTCCATAGGGCGCTTCGATACCAGCGTTACTCGATGCCAGCGTTCCGTCACACAGGGTCGTGGCCGTCGTGACCATGTCGTGACACCCACTGACCACGCCTCCGCCATGTTGGGTCAAACAGTGTCGGGTCAAACAGTGTTGGGTCAAACAGTCACCACCTTGTACGAATTGACGCTGACGAAGGAACGCTGGCATCAAGGCGCCCTACGCCTCCATCTCCGTCACCGACGCAAGTGTTGTAGGCAACGCACGGCACAGGGAACGAAGACGAGTTCCGGGACCTGGCGCACGCCGGTGGTGCCGACCCTCGGCCGGAAGCGGCAATTTTCCAGACAATGCTCCTTCAGATGTTTCAGCTCGGCCACAAACGGGCAGCCAGACCGGGCGTTCAGGCAGCGCACGAGTTCGCGACCCACTTGCTCCAGGCCGTAGGAGAGGGGCAGGACCTCGCGATCGGCGAACCGGAGCCCGTCTACGGGACACGTGACCCCGTCACGACCTGGAACGGCTTCGACGTCCTCCCGTCGGACGTCTTGTTCGGGTTGGAGACCTGCTACGCAGGCGTCGCACACAGTGTGTCCGCAGGAAAGTAGCGAAGCCCTGGCAGAAACGACCTGCAGGAGACGCAAACACGAACGCTGGGCAACGGGAAGGCGAACGCGATGGGCCGCATGTCCAGGAAGGAACAGCCAAATCCTCGCAGGACGTACGTGGTTCCTTCGCGAGAGTCCCGCAAACGCGGTGCGACGACCGCGATTGGACGGGACTGCGCTTCGGCGCTGCGTCTTGTAAGAGGCATAGAGTTTCCTATAAATACACTAGAGGGAACTCTGGCGCCTCGCGACAACTTTCTGTGGCAGCACAGCCAAAGCTACGTGGGCGGAGCTGCACATGTGTTACTACGCCAATGGCGCGATTTTGTACGCATTCCAAATAAGAACGGGGGCGTTCCCGTGCTTAACGTCACAAACACGGGACTGTCGTGAGGGCACGTTGTCTGGCAGCCATTACAATCCATGCTTATGGTTTCGGACGGTGCCGAGAACCGTCCGAAACCGATAAGCGGATTATAATAGCTGTCAGACGGCTTGACTTGGATCGGAACGTGCCCTCACGACAGTCACGTGTTTGTGACGTTAAGCACGGGAACGCCCCCCGTTCTTATTTGGAATGCGTACAAAATCGCGCCACAAGTAGTCCGTTTGAGGGCTTGAGGGCAATTTCGGTTTCAGTTTTGCAAGAGATCCAACATGTACGTTTTCGCACGAACATCCAAGGTTTATGATGTTATTTTTGAAATAGTGTATTAAAAGATTAGTTATATCTAGCTTTAATCGAAAGCTATGACAAGCCTTGAGGTACTTATGAACGCAGCAGTGAAGGAAAAAAACATGGTTGATCCCTTCGTCATAGGATTCGGTAGAGCACGAAAGTGAAACGTGCCCTTACAAAAGCAGTCGAACGTTTATAAGAGAGCTTGCACAATGTCTGTTGGCGTTTTGACAGTTATAGCACCCTTTAACGTGGATGCATCCACGTTGACGCTTGGTGGTACATCTGTATCCCGACAACTAACGACCGTGATGAATGGTTAAACAAATCCTTGTGGTCATAGATGCTTGTGGTAGCTGTGCGATGAGAGCGGAGTCTTTGAAAGCGGTGTGACAGGAAGAAGAGCGTCACTGATTGGACGCCGAACTTGGGCGAAGGTCGCCTACTCGCGGCATGTCCAACGCTGCGCGACCAGAGGGAAACGCAACGCGCGTCGTTTCTTCCCCGTTGGCCGGCTGCGAGGTTTCGCGCGGCGAGGTAGGAACATGGCTAGGAACGCGGAGTCGGCCACGCGAAGCACACACGCGTCGCACAGCTATTTTAGATGTGAAGCATCTTATGGCGAAGCCTAATCCGGTGGTGGTGTGCGGCGTGACCACCCTTACTGCGCATGCGCAAACCCTTTCAAAAAAAATAAAAATAAAAACCTCCTCTCCCCCCCTCTCTCTCCTCTAGGCATCCCTCCCCGCGGCAACCACACCCTCACTGCGCATGCGCCTTCCCTCCTCTCTCCTTCTACGCTCCCCCCTCTCTCCTCTAGGCATCCCTGCCCACGGCGTCCACACTCCCACTGCGCATGCGCGTCCCCCCCTCTCTCTCCTACGCTCTCCCCCTCTAGGCATCCCTGCCCGCGGCGCCCACACTCCCACTGCGCATGCGCGTCCCCCCTCTCTCTCCTCTCCTACGCTCCCCCGCCCCCCCTCTCTCGCCTCGCGAGGCCGACGCAGGCAGCGTCTGCTAGCGAGTTTCTTGGTTGACAAAACCGACTGCTCGCGCTGCACAACCGTTCACTGGCCACCCCGTATATATGGCAATGGATCTTGACCTCCATGTTGGTGCCGGTGGGAGATTTCTCCTGTGCGTTGTTGAACAATAAAAATTTTCGCAGCGTGCGCGTTAACTAAAAGCGGACTGCGGGTCTCTGTGTCCAGTCGGAGTCTTCTGTCTCTCATTGCCCATTAGCAGCGATTGGCATGTTCCAGTAGGAAACACCGCTCCATCACTGCGTGCTTTGCGCCTCCCCAGTTTTCTCTCCTGCGCAACGCTCCGATGAGCGCCAGCGTCAACGCCGCCGCCAGTGTAAGCGTTAGCGCCCGCTGCTTCACATCTACACATGGTTCCCTCTAGCGGGAGAGATGGTGTAATTTTTGGTATGGACGGATGCTATGAGTGAGGACGATGCTAGGGGTAAGGTCGCCACCTGGCAGTGTGTTAATGCACCGACAAAATTGCACGTTTCCTGTTCGAAACACGCCGAATGCGACGGACGCGTAGACACAACGCTTTGAAGGAACTAATCGTGCATTTCACGGTCATAATGCATTTCTTCTCTTTAGCGAGAACACTGTTAGACGACAGTGGTAGATATAAACGGCTTGTTTTTAAAGCCTGCAAAGTATGTGACTGTGACTGTGGCGCAGTGGATAGCGTGCCCGGCATCTCTTGTCGCGGACCTAAAGGTCGTAAGTTCAATTCCCGTTGACGGAACTTTTATTGCGATAGCAATTATATGGACACTCGCGGTTGGTTTTCGCCGTCGGCGTCGGCGTCATTTGCCGTATATGTATATGTATATATATAACCGGCCCCGCACGTCGTTCGTGAGCGCGAAAAGACGCGAGGGGGGGGGGGGTCCCTCGAGCGACCTTCGATTTTACGAGCGGGGGGCGCGCGCGTTATCTCCCCTTCTCGGCGGCCGACAGCGGGCGGGGGGGGGGGGGGGGGGGGCGACGTTCGATTTTACGAGCGCGGGCGCGGGCGCGCGCGTTATCTCCCCTTCTCGGCGGCGGGCCAACAGCAGGGGGGCCGGTGTACCCTTCTACGTGCTGCGCTCTCAACGCGAAGAGAATTCTCTTAAAGAAGCGTTTTCTAGAGTTGCGTGAGATCGGATCCAAAAAGAGTTAGCTGCCAGCCTCACTTCGTATAACATTACAATTTTTTGCTATCGCATTCATTGCTTCACCCTTGCGGTGAAACTGTGACTTTTCTTATTTTTCTTTGTCTTCTGATCATGTGTATTTTTTCGACGTCATTTCCGTGACGGAAATACGTCACTCAAATCTTGTTGGACCCCGGCATAAAACACTTTCGTGTTAAAATACGTGGAATCATTGCTGTGCTCTGCGAATTCGAGCATGACGCTAACCTGTCAGCGGTTCAAGCCCGCGTGTAAAATATCACCAGTGTAAAGCTTCGCATGGGCAACAGGCGCGTACATGTCTATTATGCGGCTAACTGCCACAACAGCGTGCCTGACCGAGTAAGGAGTGGCTTTCAGGTTTCACCCGCTTGGATTTATCACGGCCTTGGATTTACGAACGTGAGACGCCCGCCTGTGACCGGTCGTGGCCAAGATATCTGCGACCCATCGATGCTTTCGCGTCCACAAACAAAATAACGTGAGCGTCTCCAGAATGTTGTTGCTTCTCCAAAACAAGGAAAACGACGATACCGGCCCTGTATTCACCGAAATTGAGGACGCGGTTTCTTGCCATTGCGTTGAATTTCCTATCACACAGTTTCTGCTTGGCCGTGCCATCCGCCCCCCCCCCCCTTTTTTTTTTCAAAAATAAAACTGACCGCTTCAATAAAGCTGCTTCCTGTGTTCCTTAGCAAAAAAGAATATGTTATTGATTTGGAAAAAAAAATGCAAGCATTACTGTATGGTGCTCACTTTACACGCGGGCTTGAACCGCTGGCAGGTTAGCGTCATGCTCGAATTCGCAGAACACAGCAATGGTGGTAAAGTTTCACGAAATCGTGTCAGTAGTCCTTTAAGGGGAGATGCAGGTCTTTGTTTTATTTCTTGTATTAGTTGGGTGAACTGAATGAAATTTCACCATTTCACCAAATTATTCAGTTTTTTCTGCAGATTCCAAATCTCTTATTGGATTTTTGATAGCTGCATTAGAACAAAAGATGTGCAATTTCTAAAAGCATATTTCTTACGGAGATTTTTGGCGAATTAGCTTTGACAAACACAAATGCAAAGTATGTGGCAAGACTGCCAGAGAGGCGGTCTAGCCGGTGATGATAATTTGATTGTTTTGAATGAACTTTGACTGCACAAAAAAAAAATATCGATGCAAATATGAGTGAAATGTTTTTGCTGCATACTATTTCCGATCATCGAGAATTATATTTTGGTGAACAACGTTATAAGAAAATAAATAGCATCACCGGCTAGACCAGCTTTTTGGCAATCTTGTCGCATACTTTGTTTTTGTGTTTGATAAAGCAAAGTTGCCAAAAATACCCGTAAAAATATGCTTAAAAATGTGCTATAAATTGCATATCTTTTGTTCTAATGCAGCTGATTAAAATCTACTTACAGATTTCAGATCCGTGAAAAAAACTCAATAAGTGTATTAAATTTCATGCCATTCGCCCAACTTAAAAAAAAACATTTTTAGGACCCACGTCTCCCCTTAAGGGGACACTAAAAAGTGAGTGAGCGAGTGGGTGAGTGATGGGTGAGTGAGTGAGTGAGTGAGTGAGTGAGTGAGTGAGTGAGTGAGTGAGTGAGTGAGTGAGTGAGTGAGTGAGTGAGTGAGTGAGTGAGTGTAACAACTTTACTTGTTCACAATAGACGCGAGTAAACCCAACGAACGATTTTTCTCGTATTAGTAAACTCCTTTTCACGTTACCAAAAAAACACCGCTCTTACCGCGAAAGAACGTTAATAGAGAGAACGCGCAAAAAGAAATCACAGGTGGCGACGCCACACTGAAGTTCCCGCAGCACTTTGCCTTGACGTCACAGATATTGATGGGTCTGCTAGGGCTTACGTAATCTTTTATCGCTATAAAATTATATGCACTGTGTTCTAAGGGGCCCAAAACACCCAGATTCATAACATAGCAAATTTCACAAAGGTTTATTTGAAGCGACGAGGCCAAAAATACGCCAAAGAGGACGTTGAAATTCTTCACGTCACGTTGACGTCCACGAGCTGGAATTTCGGCGCGAAATTCAAACATCAAGCGTTGACCCTTATTTCGTCTTCTAAAAATAAAGCTATGGTGACAAATTGTTCTTCTCAAAGAACAATTCATCTGTATAAATTGACCTAATATTTTTTTTAGCGTCCATTTGAGCAAGCATTTCGCAGTGGCATCCGAGCCCGAAGCTCCCTCTTACAGTGATATCCGTGCAGAAACCCTTAATTTCTCACGTTACCATGGAGGCGGAGCTGGGTCGCAGCAAAGATTGAGCAAAAGATAAAACGACAAAGAGACAAACGATAAGGCGTTAGCAGACAATGGAGTTCCATAAGGAGCGATACGCCACTCGGCCACACGCCGTATCGCTCCACTTATTCTATTCCTAGAAGCCAGAGAAAGAATAAGGGGAGGCTCGGGAGAAAGAATGCGATAAAAGAAAAAGTAACGCTCTCTCAGGGTGCGCTGACGTTAAATCTATGACGTAACGCCAGCTCGCGCGCGCAAGTCGCACATAGAGTCAACGTTGTGTACAGTCCGGGGATTCCCGACGGAGCAGCGAACTCAGCGAACTCGCCTGCACCGGGAGTTTCACAGCTTCCCGACGGTCAGCGCGACGGCTAGGCGTGGCAGCGGCGCCCGGCCAGCCGGTCATCCTATTCGTGATTGGCGTTGTTGCCCAGATGAGACTCCTTCGACACGTGAGAAACTGTTTCGCAGTAGGGGACGCCTAATTTGAGCCTGGCGCGTGCATTGCCTATCGGACTTGACGAAACGTAACCGCCGCTCGCCCGCACGCCGAGGACGTCGCAGCCCTGCACTCGCCGATCGGCCATACGCGGAGGATGTCCGGAGAGAGTTCCTCTTCTGGCAACGACAGCGCCTTACGCTGTACGAGAAAGCACAGGTTAAAGTTTATGGAGTGCAAAATGGGTGTTGTGTACGAGGTACCGTTCACGTGCGGCAAGTGCTACATCGGACAGACCGGTAGGTGCATCAACGAGCGCTTGAGGCAGCATCAGCGCAACTTCGAACGATGGAGCAAAGACCGGAGTGGAAAAGTCGAAGGAGGCGCGCTCGTTAGACATTGTGCGTACTGCAACTGTCAACCAGATTTTCACCGTTGCCAGCTGATCGCCGCTGGAGCTGACCAAGAAGCGAGAGAAATCGTGGAAGCCCTGGAGATAAGGAAGGCGGGCGCCCGTTGCGTGAGTTACCCGACAACTTACCCTACGGAGTATTCAGACGACAGAAAGACTGACTCTCGACGAGAGTTAGACTCAGATTCAGGAAGTGATCCCGAGTCAGACGAAGATCTCATCCCAGAGCGAGTTTGCGAGCCCGTCCTCGAATCAGCCCAACAGCCCGTCACTGAGTCATCCTGCAAGCCAGCCCACGAGCGTGATTCAATCGCCGAACCAGCCGAGGATCCCGTAGCTGTGTCACTCCACGAGCCAGCCTCTGAGTCAGCGCGCGAGCCCGTCCTTGAGTCAGTACGCAACCCGGTCACCCAGTCTGACTCCGACATGTCTTCGAGACCAGGCATTACACGGGAAAATCTTCTAACTGCCCTCGCTTCTTCACCCGCCACACGCTCGGGACGTACTCAACGACTTTTGAGAATTATTCAGATTTTGGAAACCCTCAAGCGTGAGCACGCTGCTTAGAACGAGTGCAAGGGAACGTCAAGAAGTGACTGGCCGATTGGAGGGTCACTCGGGATCGTAAACCGCGTGTGGACCACGCTACACCGTGTTCCACGCTCGGTAAGTACTCTAGAAAGCTGCGCTGGTGCCGCAGATGTGTTGTGATTCATGTGTCTGCTCGCAAGTGGCAGTGAAAACAGAACTTCGATCTTGAACCGGTGATAAAGGTTGTGGGACACGCTGGATCGCCGTCATCGCTATCATCATTTGTCTGTGGCAGGTGACTTTCCTTCCTGCTGATGTGCTCATGGCCGAAGCGCAGGGCTGCCCATTCGGCGGAACTATCCCAGATTAGGGTTATTTTCGGGTCAATGAGGCGACAAGAATGAACGAATGAATAAAAAATTTATTGCTGGAATTGCTGGAAACACGTCCAACTTCTGCCTTTATGCGGTAAAAGAGTATTCCGACAACCAAGTAGACGTAAGGGCGCACTTAGTCGAATGCACCAAAACTTGAAATGCATCAAAGCTCAACATATACAGCGTTTCGTCAATCGTACGTAGCTTTTGTCGGTGGAGTGGCCATGCTAGCTTTTTCGGTATTTCCTGTCACTTTGTGATTTATTTTACATTTGTTTTTCGTTCTTTATACCTTCACTTCCTATTTCTATTTACTCATCTCGAAAGAGTCGGCAGGCGTTGTGCCACACCCGCTGGGCGTTGTCAGCCTGCTCCATATTTACTCTGCGTGGTTTAAAATTGTGTTAGCATGTCGAATAATAATAATAATAATAATAATAATAATAATAATAATAATAATAATAATAATAATAATATAGTGACAAATAACTCATTACTCACTACATCACTCCACCTAATTTGTTGGAGAGCATATCTCTAGCCTTTCAACGAGCTCTAAAACTCCCTCTTGCACTGATATCGGTTCCCATTGTCTTCGTTTCTCGTGTTATCAGGGAGGCCTAGCCAGGTCGTAGTAAGTAAAAGGTAAAACGTCAAAAAAAAAAAGAAGGAAGAATTGATATCAGTCTGAAAAACAATGGAGTTAAGGGCGGAGTGATAGGGCGCATTGAAAAGACGGATGAGGTAGACGAATGGAGAAACAATAAGTGGAGGTGAGGGAGAAACAG
This sequence comes from Rhipicephalus appendiculatus, assembly GCA_030522465.1. Classification (NCBI taxonomy): domain Eukaryota; kingdom Metazoa; phylum Arthropoda; class Arachnida; order Ixodida; family Ixodidae; genus Rhipicephalus; species Rhipicephalus appendiculatus. The sequence goes on along the minus strand of JALIZH010014364.1, from coordinate 12,885 downwards.
TGTGATAGCAACGCTCGCTCTGAAGGTGCAGGCGCATTCAGTTTATGAAGTAACGCATGCGTGCGCGCTGCACGGCGAGGCGACATTGTACAGTCCGAATATCCGGGAATCCATACGGCGCGCCGAACTCGCCTGCACCGGCAGTTAATTGTTGCCCAGTTTCCCGACTGGTAGCGCGGCGTCCTGAAGCACCTGTGGTGTCACTACACCCACCCGTCGGAAAGGGTGCAGAAGCGAGTCATCATCAGCTGTGCTGGGCGGCCTGTTCCAGCAGGGACTTGTTACGCGGCAGTCATTGGCCAGTTGTGGCTTCTTCGACACGTCAGGACCGCTTTCACAGTTGTTGGAGTCAGACTTGCTTGGTATGGCCGACTTGGCTTGACCAAACGTAATCGCCGCTCGCCAGCACGCCGAGGACGTCGGAGCCCCAAACTCGCCGGTCGGACGAACGCGGAGGATGTCCGGCCAGAGTTCGTCTTCTAGCAGTGACAGCGCTGTGAGCTGTACGAAAAATCACAGTGTGAAGTTTCTGGAGTGCGAAGTGGGCGTGGTGTACAAGGTACCGTTCACGTGTGGTATGTGCTACATCGGACAGACGGAAAAGTGCATCAACGAGCGCCTAAGGCAGCATCAGTACAACTTTAGACGAAGCCAACAACGAGATGGTAACTCTAAACGCGGCAAAATGGCCAAGCATTGTTTATACTGCGGCTGTCAACCGGATTTCCACAACTCTCTACTGCTCGACAAAGCAGCCGACAAGAAAGCGAGAGAAATTGTGGAAGCCATAAGGATAATGCAGGAAGGCTCGCGTTGCGTAAGTCAACGGTCAACTACACCTGCGGAGTACCCGGACGACAGTAAGACTAGCCTTCGCCACGAGTTCGACTCACAGTCAGAAAGTGAGGCCGAGTCAGACGACGAGCTTGTCGCCGAGTCAGTTTCCGAACCCGTCCTCAGGCCAGCCCGAGAGCCCGTCCTTGAGCCATTCTGCGAGCCAGTGCTCGAGCGCGGGCCAGTCGGTGAGTCGGCAAGGGATCCCATTCCTCAGTCATCCCGCGAGCCAGTTACTGAGTCAGCCCGTGAACCCGTTCTTGAGTGCGTCCGCCACCCAGTCGCCCACACTCACTCCGAGATGTCTCTGAGGCCAGGCGTTGCTGGTCAATACATTCTAACTGACCTCGTTTCTGCTGATGACCTCTTGAACTCCGCCATTCAAATCTTGAATACAATCAAGGGTGAGCCCGCCGCTGTAGAATGAGCGAAAGGCGACGTCAAGAAGCGACTCAGCGAGGCTGAACAAAGAAGTAACTCAATGAGGCAAGAAGAGATTTTGTGCTAGTTGGCATATACAGCTGGAGTTTTGCAAGCCAGTTATAGTTCTTATTTAAGGCGAAGCTGTCTTAGTCTACACTGTTCCGTAGTCTTTGTATAGTAGTAGCATTAGTAGTAGTAGTAGTAGTAGTAGTAGTAGTAGTAGTAGTAGTAGTAGTAGTAGTAGTAGTAGTAGTAGTTGTTGTTGTTGTTGTTGTTGTTGTTGTTGTTGTAGTAGGCGTCACGTGGGTCACGTGACCAAAGGGCAGGAGCGAATAATAAATAAACAAAACGAAGGAAGATGCAGATGTTAATGCACGAAATGATGGTGATAGTGCTCGAAATGTGTAAGCATGCGTATTCCATATGAGGCAGCGGACATCACGTGATCTGGTCCAGCCCATCACATGCACCCAGCGATCTTACAGCTTTTGTTACGGTTTCTTGGAGAAAACGGATGGCACGACGAGCTGTGACCAGGAGCGTAGCCAGAATTTTTTTTCGGTGGGGGGTTCAACCATACTTTATGTATGTTCGTGCGTTTGTATGTGTGCGTGTGTATACGCAAGCAAAATTGAAAAATTTCGGGGGGGGTTTGAACCCCCCCCCCCCTTGGCTACGCCACTGGCTGTGACTGTTTGTAGACAATAGTGGTGTGTGTAGTACTTGGACGGTGCTATAGTCATGACTGTTTCGTTTGTTTTGTCGCTTGGTGTAGTCAGACTTTCCTTTTTCTCTTTCATTCTTTTGCATCCCCTTTCCCTTTCCCAAGTACAGGGTTGTAATTGTTGTATGCGTATATATTGTATAAGTTATGTCATAATTGTTGTAAGTGATGTTGAAGTAATAATGTAAGTGATGTTGATAAGTGATGTCCATTTGCTGCCACCACATGGCACCGGGGGCTAAGAGTTTCTCAAGCTGCTTATCGCAGCTTTTATCTTAGCCCCCCACCATTGTACAACCAATGGAAACAAATAAATGAAAATGAAAGGGTAGCAAACCGGAGACATCCTCTGGTTAACATCCCTGTCTTGTCTTTATCTTTCTTCCCTCTCTCTCTGCCCGACGGTTTTCATGGCATGGAACAGGCTGAAAGTTTTTGAGAGAGCATAAAATTTAAGCGTATTTGGCACATTGCACATTGCTTCTAGACGTTTGGATATTTCTTGTTTGAACGCCTGGCGATCCTAGAACACTCGAAGGGCATTTTTTTCGGCAAGAAGTTTTTCGACCCTTCATCAGAATGTGTACAGTACATGCAGTCAGGGTCTTACCTTGTAGAAGATGTATGTTTATTTAATGATTTCGCGAGCGTGGGACATCTCGGCAGAAATAAAGAAAAAAAGTAAATGTTCTTTAGGATTTTTGTCCTGCTTGGTGTCTATCTCTCTGAGAGCAATGTGCAAGGCTGGCTAACTCAAAAGCCATGCTTGTTGGATTTACCTACAAGGTCAAGGCTCCCCACACCGGAGTCCAAGTTCAACCACACGGAGCCCTTCAACGTAAGTTTTGTTATTGTTACATTTTTGCCGATCAACACGGTGACTCTTCAATTGAATATTTCGGCTTGAGTCAGGCCCGTAGCCAAGGGGGGGGGGGGGGGCACCGAAATTCGGATGGAGGGGGGTGTTTTACCGAGAATAAATAATGAATATAGGTGGTTTTCATGGTCTTCAACCGGTGGGCCGACCAAGAAAAAAAATTTCTGGCTACGGGCCTGGCTCGAGTACAGACAAACAAAAAGTTGCAGAGGATGCCCAAACATATTCTGATAAGGGCTCTGGAACACTTTTTCAGCCTGGTCGGAAAACGCTGCCTATCGGTAGTCGAGGCTCCTGAGAACACGCGAGCCAAACGTCGTAGCGCTGCACGTGGCAAGGAATTGGCAATTAATTCGCAGTCAGCTCAAAATCTTTCCCTCATCTTTCTACAAATGATGACATATACCCAAACGACCGTGTCATATACGCGAATTCACGGCCACTGGCTGATCTGAGCTTCGTGAGCCGCATAGTTACAGCGGCCGCCGCGGGAGGCCGCCATGTGCCTGCGCTCGCTATCACACTAAAGGTAAGCCGCGCATTCGAAGAAAAAAGAACTGCTCAAGGTCATCACGCGCGCCTGACGTAGCTTCTCTTCCCCGTGCCATCCGTCGCTGCTTAGCTTCCAGCCCGCTCGTTGGGACGACAACAGAGAGAAATCAATTACACCATGCGACATCTGTAACTACGCTCGTGCTTGACGGGTTCTTAATATTCTGGCGGTGGTCGATTCGTGAGGCAATAAGTTCTTTTATGAAGCCATTCGTTGGTTACTTGGGAAAGAGCGGGTCCCTTAAAGGGGCCATGACACCCAATTTTCGACCATAATCTGTGTTATGTAGGTTGATCCTTGTACGTTCACAGACAAGCTGGCGAAATTTTAGCGCATTTGGTCGTGCCGTTAATTTATACTTGAATATTTTTATAAACGAGCGAGCGGCCTGAGAGTCGGGCAACACAGGCACGCTCGCTAGCCGTGACGTAACGAGTAGCTTGTTGTGCGAGCGTCTGCACGGTCTGCATTCCGTGTTCCATGTTCAGCTGGGCGTGCAAACGAGCTACGTACTTCTGTTTTTCTCAACTTGCCTCTGGAACTAAATGACTTGCAGCGGTTGAAACAGCAACAGAGCAACACTCGCAGTGAACACACTGACCGCATGTGGAACGTAGCAGACGACGTCACTGCTCCTCGCAGTTAGTGACGTCACGCACGCCATGGCAAAATGGCGGTCGCCGGCGGTGGGCGGAGTTTACAGCCGACGACTTCCCCGGCTTATTTTGGACTGAAATAATCTTTTACAGTCCAGTTTTCACACGTGTACAAGCATATTTGACCCTCTACCTTCGTTTTTCGCCAAAAACCGCAAATTGTTAGGTGACCATGTCATGGCCCCTTTAAGAGATGAGAACACAAAGCCTTTCACTTGAGCAGCCTGTTGTTGGGGGGGGGGGGGGGGGGGGAGGGGGGCTGCAGAGTGGTGTGGCCGAGATTAGTCACAATACAGACGGAGACAATACGAGAGACCGTGTTTGTTTATTTACATAATTTGGTAGACGGAAAGTCTGCATGACGTCCTCCTCCTTTTCCTATACACCGTATTTGACGACTTGCGTGTGGAGCGCTTCGTCAGCCACCCTGCTGCCGATGTCGAGGCTATAGCTAAGCGTATGACGTCATCAGACTTACGATAAGTTATGCCTGCTGCTGCGGCACTGCCTCCGCATGTTTCAATCCGCCCGTCACAATGTCGCGGCGCAAGCGCTCTTCCCCTAGCGGAGAGGTCGCGAAACGCCTCTTGATCTCGGAGGCCTTCGTTCTGGCGATACCGGTTCTCCCGATCCTTACTAAAACGGCCGAGGGTGTCACAGGGAAGTGAAAAAGGCGTATGCATGCTCGCTGACAACGCCATATTAGTTGGCCTTACGCAAAATCCGAAGGCCAACTGATACGGCGGACAATAGTCGGCACTTCCCTTTCTGTGTGCGGGGATTCCCCTTTTCCTATCCGCGGCTGCAAGCTGCTTCAGTAGTATGTTCAAGCGTCGATTGGCTCCTGTGGTAGAGATCACGTGCTCTCTGCACACGGATTTTGGGGACACCAGACGCGTATGTGTTTTCGCAGATATATATCCATGACATGCGCATACGCGTTAAGAAAACAGCTGCAGGGGGGCGGGGGGTTTAATGCTTCCCATATCCAACAGGAGCCCCCGTGCCCGCGACATATAGGTGCACACCTTTTCTTCACTAGTAAGGTTGCTGGCTTGACAAGAACGCGCACGACCCAACGATGTTGTCGCACATTTTGCATGCATTACGGAAAAGAAGGTGCAACGCTGAGTGTCAACCACGCAATTCCTACACTGCGCAAAGAGTGCAGCATGATTAAATTATATTAGTAACGAGGTAGGGAGGAAATTAAGGAAAATGAATGAAAGGAAACGTAGCCGCGACGGGGACCGAACCCACGAGGCTCGCGTGTTGTCGGGAGCCTCGGCTACCGATCGGCAGCGTTTTCTGACCATGCTCAAAAAGTGTTGCAGGGCCCCTTTAAGAACAGGTGTGCCACACACATCTTGTTATACAAAGAAAAAGTGTGCGGCGAACGTTCACAAAGAATTCCCAGCTCGTTGCATGTTGTGGTACAAAAGTATGAGTACGAGCAACAACAGCATGCACGTAAAAAGAAAATGACAACGATCAAAAGTGCGCGTAACGGAAAGCGAGTGCAGCGGATATTGTTGCAGTCAGTTTCCATGGCGCGGTGATCGTTATCTGTAAGAGCAAAGGCATTCATTTTACGCCAAACATGATAAGAGCATGATAAACATGATAATGTTATTGTGCATGAACCTTCTCCGGCAACCACGCGAAACACGCTGCACTAGTACAGGGGTGAGGCTATACTAGTGCAGCAAATGTTGTTGTCCCCACAACAACATTTGCGAATAATCAATGAAATTACTTCTTCGCAAATGCGGGCGTCATTCGCGTGAACAAATTTTCTCCTGTCGTATTCTGTGCGGCCACACAGCCCGTCCCTGGGCGTCTTTTTCACCACTCCGATTAGCAAAGTGTGTTTTACGCGCTTCTCGACGGTTGCTGCATTAAAAAAAATAACGCCATATCCACGAAGTGAATGATGATGAGTGGGCGAAGCTCGATCGCTTTCATCCATGGTAGAAAGAGAATGTGTGGTCTGGAACGCGCTTATACTTCATGGTCATCAGCGTCATCGTCATCGTTATCACGTGTAGTGGGTACATTCCACTATACTGGAACGCGCTTATACTTCATCGTTATCACGTGTAGTGGGTACATTCCACTATACTGGAACGCGCTTATACTTCATCGTTATCACGTGTAGTGGGTACATTCAACTATACTGCGTCATCGTCATCGTTATCACGTGCAGTGGGTACATTCCACTATACTGGAACGCGCTTATACTTCATCGTTATCACGTGTAGTGGGTACATTCCACTATACTGCGTCATCGTCATCTTTATCACGTGGAGTGGGTACATTTCACTATACGTGGCTATCTACCTACTACTACTACTACTACTACTACTACTACTACTACTACTACTACTTCTACTACTACTACAGAGGAGGGACAGACCCACACCGTTAGGAGCTTCGCCCCTAAAACGTAGCACCCAGGCATTCTTCGACCTCTTGACAGGCTTGTTAACCATCAAGCGTCAAAACGATACCGTAGATTTCGTGTACGCTTTCAAGTTATAAAACCTATCCCCCTCCAGAGCGCACCGCGCATCGTCGACCGGGAAAAACAAGCGGGGCCGGTTTCCGTAGATATCTTCTGTTCAGCGAAGCGAGTGAGCGGGATCATTTATGGCGTTAAATGATCACGTGACCCCGGAAAGCGAATCACCAGAGCGCGTGCGATAGGGGTCGGAGCGGGGAGAGCACGGCAGTGAAGAGAAAACGAATGTGGTACCTTTGCCATTCTAGTGATTTTTTAGGAGCGAAGCTTCTTAGGCCGGCACCCCGCCGTCGCCGTTGAAGCTCCCTGGCACAGTGCCAGGTGTGGCGTTTCCCCCTCACGCGGGAGGATGAATGAGCTTTATGAGCGCTGGAACGCGGATGGCGTCTGCACGATGCGCAAAGCGCGAGAATACAAACGCATGCGAAATGGAGGCAGATTAACCGGCGAACGCGCGAAACCATCACTTCACCATGTCGTCCGCCCAGTGGTTGGTCCGTTGCCTGGACAACGAAACGCCGCGTGCATCCCATTTCTAAGGAGCTCCGCTCATCGGTTGTATTCGTACACGGAACGACTGGTAGTTTTTAAACCCCAAGACTTCGAACCACGGTGGAAGAATAAGAGAGGTATATGAACTGGCCTCCAAACGCGGCAAAAGATTCGCTATAGTTCCGGGCTTTTTGCGACAGATGGCGCGCTATGTTGCGGGCCTTATGTCAAGGTATCGCCGGCTTGCCGCATGCGTAACATGCGCATGAGGAAAGCCCAGCTGAACCATTATAAGCAGTAAAACGGGTTCGGACCTTTTGTTCGCGTAGTTTCCCTTTTTTCAAGCTCCGGTGGCCGACTTCACATGCTGTCAAAGACGTTGAAGCGAATACAGGCGCATAAATATGGACGCCACAAAAGCGCTGGTAAGGGAGCGGTTCCTCCACTCTGCGGTATGTAGTACGGTAAATAATGGTGACTACGAAATGAGGAGCAGCCAAACACCTACGCAAGCCATCTGGTCACATGACAATGCCTGTGAATCGACATATTTGTATAACTGGCACATGCTGTGAGCATGCGCCACCAATGGTATGATTTCGTGCGGTGGCACAACGATTCAAATAGTGCTTTTAACGGCGTTTTTTTTTTTGTTTTTTTTTTTGGGGGGGGGGGGGGGATTAAGAGTGAAACATCGTTTTTCTTTTATTTTTTTAAGTGAAAGCCTTAGATGCCTCATCAAACGCAAATTTTGACCGTCGGCGTGCCGCGGCGTCGGGAACGAGTTATGCGAAAAATCACAATCACATGACGTCACCGTACGACGTCACGATGACGCCACTGATCGCCATATTTCGTGGCGTCATCATGACATCACGTGACGTCATCGTATGGCACCATACGCTTGGTCAAAAGTAATTGAATCATGCCGCGGCAATGCAAAACCAAGTGAGGTGTCTCCGATCTTGGAGGCAGTGCAAAACCACGTTAGGTACAGGAAGCTTTCGAAGGAGGATGACTTCCGCCTTCGAGTTGTCTTAAGTGAATGCATAAGGGAACCTGTGAACTGTTTTAAAGACGATAGTCTTTTTTGGGATACTTGCCGTTGTCAGAAGGGAGGGGGAGTCGGCATCCCGAAGGCGCCTCGTCCCAGAGCTTGAGAAATTTTGGTCTGTCTGTCTGTTTCTCTGTTTGTCGGCATGTCACACGATTCAGCCACCCGGCCAAAGTTTAACTCCATGCCTAAAGGCCACCAAACTTGAACTGGTGTATGCGATCATACTTTCAGCGTGGTCGAATAAAAAATAAATATTACGCATATCTGAGGCACTACATCATTATATAGGCATTATACAGTGTGTTCCTTTTATTACAAAATCTACATATACGTAATTCTAAAGATCCTAGTGCTCAAAGAAGCGAGACGCAGTGCACAAAAAACCCCTCTGCTCATCGATTTCACTACGACGCCATGGTGCTGCCACCTGGCAGCATAAGCTGGGAGTTCCGAAGCCGATGTTTCCCGATAGCGCGACATATGGCGTCCATATCTCACGCAGCGCCTGCTCTGTTTTTCGATGGCGTCCATATCTAGCGCAGCGCCTCCTCTATTTTATCGTTGCCAGCCAGATGTGGCCAATTCAACGTAGAGTAGGCGCTGTCTGAGGCGAAGCAAAACATAGTATTAAGGCCGGCACAAGACTATCGTGTTTCGATGACATTTGCAGCGAAGCACGCAGATACGCGGCCAATTTTTTTGTTTTTTTTTTTGCTTCCGTTTTTGTGTTGAATAACGCATTTGAATTTCCGTATTGTGCACGCGTAGCCTATCCATCCCGTAATTGCTACACGTATATTTGAACGTCTGCAGGCTGCGATATTCCTCATTCACTTTTGTATGAGCCTACGATACATTGGTTCGTGTCTTCTCGAGTTGTAAAAGAGTGCCTGAACGTCATCAACCGACTTACGTCTTCACTTCCGTTGGCCAATTTCATGTCACACTTACTAAATACGGCATACTCACGCAGTTTCTGCGAGCGGAATTGGAAAATCGGTCGACTGAAGGACTCCATCCTTCCTCGGGATAGCCCGCCTCCACTTGTTCAGAAGTTCGACGTCTTTTTGTGCACAAAACAATGAGAACTACACTTGACACGTCTTGTACCCCGTATTGCAGCGGGGCACAAATAATTTTCTCCCCATTGTGCTCTACAAAGCGAGGTGCATTCTCGCAAAAGCACGCGCAAAATGACGATGCGCCCCGAATTTTCCCATTTGCTCAATGCGGAGACTAAGCCTGCAACAACCTGCGCCATCTATCGTCGAAAGCCAGTAAGCAGCAGCGAGTGTGTGTCATGCCTTGTCCACAGCGACGCCGCACCATTCGTACACGTCTTTCTTCCACCGTGCTTCGAACAAAAGAAAGACGACAGACGGAGAGGGAGATAAGGAAAAGAGAGAGTGATAAGGGAAGGAGAGGAAGAGATAGTACGGGTCGGCAAATATATGTATCACCTCCTCCCTCGGGCGCCCTCGACGCTCTTAATCTCGCTCGCCCAGCGTGCGACGCAAGTGGAGGCGCTTATCACACCCAGCGTCGACAGCAGCATGTCCGGACGTAGTTCCTGCAGCGGCGACACGAAATGCGACGAAGCGGAGGCCCGTGCGAGACGCTGCACGAAGAGGCACAACGTAGCGTTCCTGCCGTGCGAGATGGGCGTTGTGTACGAGCTCCCGTTCACGTGCGGAAAGTGCTACATCGGACAGACCGAGAAGTGCATCAACGAGCGCCTGAGGCAACACCAGTACAGCTTCATCCGCGCTCGAAGCAGTCGTGAGGGCACAAGCGGCGGCTATGGCACGCTCGCCAGACACTGCTTGGACTGCGGCTGTGAGCCTGATTTCCACCGTTGCCGACTGATCTCCAAGGAAGCGGACAAGAAAGCCAGGGACTTTGCGGAAGCCCTGGAGATAAAGAAGGCAGGAACGCGGTGCGTGACTCGACAGTTTTCCGTCGTCTCGAAGATCAAGACTGAAGTGCTTACTGACTCCGACTCCGAGTCCGGCTCCTCTGCGCCGACACCCGAGCCAGCGGCCGAGCCTATCAGTGAGCCAATCAGCGAGCCAGTCACCGAGCCTACCAGCGGCCCAGTCACCGAGCCAGTTGCAGAATCCCAACTCGGCGGAAGAAACACAGACTTCCTGGCTGAACACCTTCTGCGGGACTTTCCCGGTGTATCTACCGCACGCTTCGCACGACTTGAACGCTTTCTGAGAATCATGGATATTTTGGAGCACCTAAGGTGACCCTGTACGAGCCATTCTTTGAGTCGGCCGCCAAGTCAGTTAACGGGCCCGTCACAAAGTCTGATCGCTCTGGAAGAACAGCAAACTTTCACGGTGAACGCAACCTGAGGGACTTTCCGTGCACCTCTAACGCAAGTATGGTTCGGCTTACGCATCTTGCGACAGTCACGGAAGGGCTCGAACTTGAGAAATGACCATGTGCGCTGTAGAGGAGAGGGTGGAAGAGATTAAAACGACAAGTCTCAACAACGTCCTGCTAATCGCACCGAAATGCGTGTGTTTCTTATAACATAATTAATAATAATCACTGGGGTATAACGTGCCTAAACCGCAGTGGAGGTCTCGAGAAGTTTCAACCGCCTGGACTTCTTTAACGTGCGCCTAAATCTGAGCACACAAGCCTGAAGCATTTTCCCCTCCATCGAAAATGGCGCCGCCACGGCCGGGATTCGATCCCGCGACCTGCGGGTCAGCAGTCGAGCAGCATAACCAACTAGACTACCGTGGCGGGTTTGCTTCCGTTTGTGTTGCGACGGCTCATTGTCCAACTTACGCGCTTTTGTAGTAAAAGCTTGCCGGAAAATAATTTGCTTAGCTCACCCTTCCTATATTGTTTTGTTGTGACGTGGCGTCGAGTGGCCGTCACATCCTAGTGACGTCATGGGTATTAGATCCAAGTGAGGTAAGTTCAGTTGATGTTCTTTTACTCGCACATGTGGTATAAGAACATTCTTTCGTTTACCGGCCGGTTATTTTCTGTTGAAATTTATTTAGCCGGATTTAACTTACGCTGCATTGATACAGCAGCTCGGTTGACATGACGAAATTTACGAAGCGCATGATTGAAATTGTTGGGGAAATAAAAATATCACAAGGAGACTAAATGAGATAAAAATTATTGATTGCAATGTTAATTAACAGGTATTCTTACATGTTTCATGAAATATGTGGGATTGATCCAGGGCTCGTTTCTTTTATTGTACACAAACTAATGAAACCAACAGACAATGAAACTAAGAAAGTTGTAGGGTATATATTGTATTTTTTACTGTAGTGTAGTAATTATGACATATCTCGAAAGGAATTAAAGTGGAATGAAAAGTCAAGTTGCCGAAGGTAGGGACCGCACCTACGACCTTCGCGTCATACGCTCTGCAGCATTTGCGTGAAGCAATGTCTCTGCAGCAGTTGTTTTCTTTGACCATGATGCTTGCAATTATGTTGTGACAATTAGGAAATAACTTGCAAATGTCCAGTGTCTACTCTGCAAACGACTTGATGAAGTGTTGTGACGTGTGCACATTTCGGTTGTTTTATTATTCACGCTTTGAGGACTATTCTGTTACGCGAACATTTATATTGTATCACTGTTATTGCGTATGCGGATGTTCAATACTTCCTCATCTGTGTATAGTTTTTTTTTTCACTACAACTGTCATGTAAGCAAATGGGAGTAGCCGTCGCCACATATGGCCCCATTCTTTCTATACACACGTTTATTAAAAATGAAAATTATTTTCTATGCATCTGCTTCAACAGAGGATGCGGGTTCAATATGTCTCATCGCCAAAAATTTGCTTAAACTTGGTATGGTAAGTCTTTTACCCCCCCCCCCCCCCCCCCCACCAAGAGGACAGTCTGCTTCATTTTTGCCGATTACGAGTGCGCGCCAATGAAGACGCCGTGAAAATCTGTGTCGTCACAGTGATCTTATGCGGGAACTGCAGGATGACGTCAGCACCTGCATACCCTTTTTGTCCACGTTTTCTCGCTTCCCTAGCGTCTTCTTGTGGCAAGGGCTGTGCTTTTGCTATCACGAAGGGGTAATTTACTAATAAGAAAAATGGCGTTTGTAAGAGCGAAGCTCCTAAAGCTCGAGGTAAATCGTCGGGTATCAGCAAAAAAGAAAAAAAGACCCTCAGCGCCGTTTCTTATCACTTGCCGTTGCTTATCAGCCGCACCCACCGACGGAGACAGTCCGCAAAGCCGCCGCGCCGAGTTTCCCGGCATGGCGCAAGCCGATTAGGAGCGACGAAAGGCCCGCGCTTCCACCGGGGTAGCCCAGCCAGCTTTGCGCGTTAGTTCTGGCGCTGGAGTTTGGACATCCTTGCATGATCCGTGGCAGGCTGTGATTCGACTCTACTTTGTCTACGCCAAGGAAAGACAAATAGCATCAGCCAAGCAGGCCACGTTAAGCCCTTAAAATCAACCGGCTTCGCTGTTTCTTAAGCTTTACACGGCCAATGTAAACTTTTCCCCCCTTTTTTCTCTTTATTGTCTATTGAAGGACAGATGTGCTTGCACGAAGACATTTTAAGCACTCTCTGTCACAAGCCTTTTCTAAGAGATTAAGATATTGGTTAGAAGTGCTGATACATTGGGATCGAAGCTCGTGATATTAAGAACAAGGTCACGGAGTGTAGTAGCGACACTTACATTTGTTGAATAGCGAGTATAGCTTTTTTAACAGTGAGGCTGTTCTTGGTCGAGCCTTTC
>JALIZH010014363.1:0-43726 GCA_030522465.1 Rhipicephalus appendiculatus | reverse complement strand
CTGAGAATCATCATTCAAGAGCAGCGCACCGCCACCAGCGACAGCAACATTGTAAACAATATTATTGGAGGTTTTACGTCCCAAACATGATCGTGAGCGACGCCGTTGTATAGAGCTCCGGAAACTTTGACCATTTTGTGTTTTTTAACGTGCATTGACATCGCAAAGTACACGGAGCTCTATCATTTGGTCTCTATCGAAATGCAACCGCCGCGACCGGTTTCGAACCCGCGAACTTTGGGTCAGCAGCCGAGCATCGTACCGCTACACCACCGCCGCGGACTAGCAACTTCGTAAAGCAGGCGTCGGTCTGTTACAACAACCTTTAATGTTGTAATAAGAACAAACGTAAGTGTTCTGTATTCAAGTCAGAGGCATTGCACAGCAACGTACACTCTCTGGACAGCTGTCTCTTCTGTCCGCTTTGAGGGTGTCAGTCCGAATGAAAATTAGAAAATTCTTTTAAAAATAACTGGCATTTCACACTTTTGACTTGATATCTGCTGCGCCCAATGCTGTTCCCTATTCTAGTGAATATTCAGTTTAGTGAACTAGCAGTTAAGTGAACTATTTCCTTGGGTCCCTTGCAGATCACTCAATTGGGAGTTCACTGTATTGTCTTGTGCTCTACACAAAATACACGTAGCAATACCTGTCGCTGGGCGCTTTGTTTCATACTGAGAATGGAACACGAGGGTGAGTTAAACCACGGACGCAGAAAGAGGACTCTTTTTTTACTCTTTTTAGAGCACTTGTTCACAAAACAAAGGGCAGAAGAACGACACGTGTTCGTGTCGTTTTTCTGTGTCGACAAGTGCGCTAAAATAGTAAAATCGATTATCAACGCACCCAAGCCTATGCTCTGTCAAGAAAGAGCACGGGACGAGCGCTGTTATTATAGTCCTAGACGGCCACTGCATCACTCCTGTCACTGTGCTCACGTAATGGCAATGTGCTCATTGCGGCAGTGGCGTAGCCAGGGTGTGGCACAACGTGCTCGTGCCCCCCGCCTCCTCCAATCTTTTTTTTTTTCTTTTAAGGCGAAAGCCTTTGTCTCATGCTCACGTCCGTCCGTCCGGTGTCCGTCCGGCGTCCGTCCGTCCGTCCACACCCCCCACTGCGCATCCGCCAACCCATTAAAAGAAATAAAAATAAAAAACCTCCTCTCCACCTCTCTCTCCTCTAGGCATCCCTCCCAGCGGAGGCCACACCCTCACTGCGCATGCGCGTCCCCTCCCTCTCTCCCCTCCTACGCTCCGGGCCCTTTCTCATTTCCTACGCTCCCCCCCTCTCTCCTCTAGGCATCCCTGCCCGCGGCGTCCACACCTCCACTGCGCATGCGCGTCTTTCCCTCTCCTACGCTCCCCCCTCTCTCGCCTCGCGACGCCGACGCAGGCAGCGTCTGCTAGCGAGTTTCTTGGTTGAAAAAACCGACTGCTCGGGCTGCACAACCGTTCACTGGCCACCCCGTATATATGGCAATGGATCCTGACCTGCAAGGTGGTGCCGGTGGGAGATTTGTCCTGTGCGTTGTCGAACGATAAAAAATTCGCAGCGTGCGCGTTAACTGAAAGCGGACTGCGGGTCTCTGCGTCCAGTCCGAGTCTTCTGTCTCTCATTGCCTATTAGCAGCAATTGGGATGTTCCAGTAGGAAACACCGGTCCATCACTGCGTGCTTTGCGCCCCCCCCCCCAGGTTTCTCTCCTGTGCAACGCTGCGATGAGCGCCAGCGTCAACGCCGCCGCCAGTGTAAGCGTTAGCGCCCGCTGCTTCGCATCTACACATGGTTCCCTTTAGCGGGAGATGGTGTAATCTTTAAGGCGAAAGCCTTTAATGTCTCATGCTCACGTCCGTCTGGTGTCCGTCCGACCTCCGTCCGGCGTCCATCCGTCCGTCCGTCTGTCTGTCTGTCTGTCTGTCTGTTCGTCCGTCCGTCCGTCTGTCCGTCCGTCCGTCCGTCCGTTCGTCCGTCCGTCCGTCCGTCCGTCCGTCCGTCCGTCCGTCCGTCCGTCCGTCCGTCCGTCCGTCCGTCCGTCCGTCCGAGCTCTGGCACGGAGCCAGGTGGCCGCCGGGATGCGCAGACGGACGCCGGTCGCGTCGGACTCTATAGCACTCGCGCTTTGCTTGCGTAGCGTCGCTGTGCCCAGAGTTTGCAATCATTCTGACCGACGCCGTCTCAATGGACCCAGGCGTTCACGGAATACACTTTCCAATTTACAAAGGGTCCGTCAATTTAAGAGCTGGAACGCGGATGGCGTTTGCACGATGCGCAAAGCGCGAGAAAATACTAACGCATGCGAACGGAGGAAGATGAGTCTCGCGTCTCGCTGCGATTCGCGGTAAAAAATTAAAGAAGAAAACACGCACCCATTCGGTTTGTGTCTTATCCCACTGAGAGTGTAAAAGAAAAAAAGACATGGCATAATCAGTGGAATGGCCACACGCTTTCGCCGTACACACTTTGGAATGTACAAAGTTTCCTTCAATTTTTTTTTTTTTTTTTTGTCATGGCATACAGAGCCCAAAATGACCCTCGACCACATCTTCCTGCCCGGCCCCTCTTCAGATGTCCCCCCCCCCCCCCGAATAAAATTTCATTTGAATGAATGAATGTTCTTCATTGCACACATATCTTGTACAAAATATGCACAAACTCTATATATGGTCGCCAAAGGCTATGTGCGGGTAGAAGTATACATAGCAGAAACTGTAATAGTTCCACTCAAAGTAAACAGAAGTAGGCAATTGAAATTTGATACCATAATGCAAGAAAGAATGTTATCTTATTTCTGCCTACGTCCCTGCATTGTGGCGCAGAACGAAGAAGGTCCTGCACATTCATTGAAAAACTAAAGCCAATAAATCCGTCGGAACGCAGGGAACCTATAACCTCATCAGTGTTCTTGGTTGAAAAGCTTCGCGCTTGTCCCGCCAGTGCTCGTCCCACCCTCTTTCCCTGTTCGCATTTCACCCGATTTTTCATTAGCTGTACGAGATGCGGCGGCGTCAGCGAACTAAACGAATCGCCTTGTGTTGTATATCTCGTGGAGTAAATGAACGATGGACCGTTATGGATCCTGTTGTTATTGATTTTGATGGTGTACAGAAGCTAATTCGTGGCCTGAACTTGTCTTCGTCTTGCGGAGTGGACGGCATCACTCCAAAGTTTTTGAAAAGTACGAATGTTTATTCTACAATGTTTTTGTCAAAACTGTTTTCCCAGTCCTTGGAATCTTGTTCTTTACCATGTTACTGGAAGGTGGGCAAGGTGGTACCATTATTTAAATCTGGTGATGCACAGTCCCCTTTGAATTGCCGACCGATATCCCTCACCAGTGTACCTTGTAAGCTTTTAGAACACATAATTTATTCTCATCTCGTAGCCTATCTAGATACAAATTCATTCTTCTCTCCCAATCAACATGGCTTCCGTAAACATTTTTCATGTGAAACACAACTGGTTTCGTTTACACATGACCTTTTCGCGGCATTGGACAGTGGACTAATCATTGATTGTATATTCTTGGACTTCTCTAAAGATTTTGATCTTGTTTCTCACCAGTTACTCTGTTTTAAGCTAAGTAAATTAAACATTGACCGCAATATATTAAGATGGATCGAATACTTTCTCGCTAACCGAACTCAGTTTGTCACCACCAACAATAACAATTCACAAGAGTCTCCTGTCACTTCTGGTGTGCCACAGGGGTCAGTTTTGGGCCCTCTTCTCTTTCTTGTTTACATCAATGACCTGCCTAATAATATTCTATCATCAATTAAATTATTTGCTGACGACTGCGTTATTTATAGAAATGCTTGCACTAATACTGACGCTAATTTCCTGCAACAAGATCTTAATGAAGTTTCTTCCTGGTGCACTAGATGGAACATGCGACTAAACGCTAATAAATGCAAGGTAATGCGAGTTTCTCGCACCTCTAGTTCTATTGATGTTCCCGAATACCTAATTAACGATAGTGTTTTAGAAAGTGTTTTATGCTACAAGTATCTTGGAGTAAAATTTACCTCTAATCTCTCATGGCACACTCATGTCACCTACGTAACTAACAATGCCAATCGCACTCTTGGCTACCTACGAAGACACTTTTCAAGGGTACCTTCAGCTCTTAAGCTCATTTTATATAAAACCCTTGTTCGTCCTAAGCTCGAGTATGCAAGCGCTGTATGGGATCCCGGCACTAACACACTAGTTGAAACCTTAGAATCCGTCCAAAATCGGAGTGCACGTTTCATCCTCTCAGACTATGCACGCACATCTAGTGTATCATCTATGAAAACAGTTTTGGGCCTTCCACTTCTTTGTTCGCGCAGGAAAGTGTCTCGTCTTGTTCTTTTTTATAAAATTTACCACAATCCACAACTAAAACAAGACCTTCTTTCCAAACCACACTACATGTCATATAGATGTGACCATCCCCACAAAGTACACATTCCTTCTTCACATACCAAATTCTTTCACGATTCCTTTATTCCCACTACCTCGAACGAATGGAACCACCTACCCTCCTCTGTTGCCCAATTGACCGATGTCACTGCTTTTAAGGCTGCTGTTGAATGCGATGTTTACTCTTAGCAGCATTTCTCTTTGTTCACTCTTATTTTTCTTTTACTATGTATACTCTTACCCACTCCCTTCTGTAACGCCTTCGGGCCCTGAAGGTACTGAAATAAATAAATAAATAAATAAATAAATAAATAAATAAATAAATAAATAAATAAATAAATAAACGATTAAAACATTTATAGCGGAAAACGGTATACTGGAATTAGTGCAAGAGAGGATTGGGCGGGCCCCTATATTCCGGGACTCCGTTGGACTGAGCTGCAACCCGCTCCTCGAGACTCCGCTGATCCTCGAGAGCTAGGCTCAGGGTTGCCCTTGGGTCGGACATGAAAAGGCGCCAGAACTCACGCCAAAAGTAGCCAAAGTATAGCCATGTCATTTGATATTATCGCCGAATTTCTTGCCAAATAGAAGAGAAGCGGTATTATCAACAGAGTATTTACTATTGATGAATAGATAAAACCATTTTGAATAAGTAAAACCACAAGTTTAAAAAAGAGCCATGACGCCGACTGAAAATTTTTGTCGCCAACGGGGTCCAAAAGTAGCAAATTAGGCTCAAAGTAGCCACCAACGGCAACCCTGGCTGAGCTGGACAATGTCTCCTCCAACCCCTCCAGACCCGCACTCTCCCATCTCCTCAGCTGTTGTCGCACTACTGCGGCACTTCCCCTGAATGTTCCCTGTGCGGCGAACCCCACGCCACCCTTTCCCATATTCTTTTCGGCTGCCCTGCTGATCCTCCCCCGCTGGGACAGCCTGCCATCTCCAGCTGGGAGGACTGGGAGGTCCTGCTCTCGTCTGAGGACGCGGCGTTGCAGCTTGCTGCGGTGACTCGGGCTGCCGATGTCATCGCGGCGAGGGGCATGGCCGTGTAGACGTGGCGTGGGACCGCGCGGTGGTCCAGGGACCCCGGGGGGGTCCAAACACACTTGCAAATAAAGTTTTTCTGTCTGTCTGTCCAACGTCGGCTGCGTAATTTGCGCGGTGCTTCTATTAGACTGGCAGGTCCAAACCATGTCAAACAGGTCAGCGCGGCTGCCACAGAATTTACACATTGCGCTCAATTGTTTTGGGTGTTTTTCTGGCCATTATGGCCGCGCTGCTGTATGACATGACTTGGAGCCTGCGCAGACGGGTCTCCTAAGTAGAGGATGGGTATGGGTAAAGGGGCTAGACATCCCGATGTAGGTGGGACATGTCCCTGTTTTGCGGCTGCGGCCCGCTGTCCCGCCAACCTGTCTGCGGGACGCTGTTTTGCCCCGCTTTCGGCCGAAAGCCGGCTCGCAGTCGTGGTCAGCAGCCCCACCATCCTTTTCTATGCCAGTGGCGGATCCAAGGGGGGGGGGGGCGATTGGGCGATCGCCCCCCCCCCCCCCCAAAGCCACCGACCCCGCCCCCCTCCCCCTGGCACCTTCTCGACAGCAATTTTTCGGCACATGGGATTTTGCTGCGGCGAACTTGGCTGTCAGGTGTTGTGAACGAATCCACATCTCCCGAAAAGGAGGATAACGACGTGCACATACGTGCGCAGCTGTGCAGGTGCCCTCCAAGGCGGCCGCGTGAACCACGCCGAACGCGCTTTCCCATGCATTTCTTCCACCTGCCGGTGCGACGTAGCCAAGTTTTCCCTGCCTTGGGATCTCCGTGGAAAGCAGCTCGTTTTGGAGGAAAAAAGGGGGGAGCGAGGACAACTACAGGCCGGCGCGAGGACATTGCCTGCTGCCCCGGCGCCGATTGGAATGTGTCGTACCAAGTCTCCATTCATCATTTCCCTCTTGCAATCGGCCACGACCAATGGAGGAGGCTCGGCGTCGTCAGTCGAGATCTGAATATGTCTCTGTAATTATCTTACTCACTGTCCATATTTGTAAATACAGCTATTGAAAGAAAAAGTAATCCTGAATGTCGACGCTCTAAGGCAGGGGGTCTCAAACTCACCTCAGGCAGCGGGCCGCAGTCACGCAATTCAGTCCAGCAAGGGCCGGGGTAGTGTTAGAAACGGGGGGGGGGGGGGGGGGGGTAAGTTTGAACAATTTGCCAGCAATTGTTGCCATTTTGAAAGAAAACTGTCCCATATCTCATATATAGGTCATTTCTGAAGGGGACGGATTTGGTGCCAGGATTCCCAAATTTTGTCGATACCGATCTCCAAAACGCCTCAAATCTGGGCACCGATTCTGAAATATAATTTTTGTTTCACGGTTATGTTTCAAAACACGGTGAACACACGGGATGCCTCACGAAGACAATGCCTTAAACCAGTCATGCTTGTGTAGCTCACGAGCGTACTTAATAAGAAAATAAAAACAACGTGGGGCAAAGACAGTCATGTGCGGGCCGCGGGCCGCAACTGAGAGCCTCGCGGGCCGCATGCGGCCCGCGGTCCGCGTGTTTGAGACCTCTGCTCTAAGGTATCCTAACCATCCGTGGTGACGTTCGACACCCACGTATGCAGCCCCCCCAGTCAACACACCGCGGCTAGAAATGCACCCGTCACTTCTACCTCGAAGAAGAGTCTGGTGTTGGGCCTTTTGGTACATAGCTTGGAAACGAGGAACCCAGCCTTAAAAAAACACGTTCACAAGAAGAAAAGTATGACGACCACACACGCTGGGGCGTGTGTGGTCGTCATACTTTTCTTCTTGTGTACGTGTTTTTTTAAGGCTGGGTTCCTCGTTTCCAAACTTCTACCTCGGCACGGCGCGAAGCTGCGAACCCCCCGCTTTTTCGAAAGCGAGCTATTCGCTTCCTACCCGCATCCCAAGAGGCCTTCACACAGAACTGGAATGTGCGTTGATCGCCTGCTTGAGCATGCCAACAATGTTACGGACACTCGGTTATTGTAAGGTCCTTTACAGAAGGGGAAATCTTCCGGAAAGTCGTTTATGAGCAGTGAAGAGTCTCCCTCTCGGCAATGTTCCTTTTCGGAAAACCAGATTCCACGTTCCTACAGACAAGTCAGCGGGACCGCGATGGGGAGGCGATCTACGTTACAGCTGCGAACCTCACAATGGAGCACGTAGAAGAGACACCACTATGCTCCTTTATGGACAAGCCGAAAGTATTTGTAAGGTACGTGGAGCACTGATTCTGCGTCGTAAAAAATCAGCTGTAGACAGGCAATACAGTTCACGGTGGAGCGAGACGGGACGCTTCCGTTTCTCGATGTTGCAGTCAAACGGCAGGGCAAGCGCATGACCTTCACGGTGTACAGAAAGCCAACGCACACCGGCGGGTATCTGCATTTCACGTCCTGTCATCCGACTGCCCACAAATCTTCCGTGGTTTCGGCGCTCCTTTCACGCACAAGAATACAATCTGCACGTCAGAAGGGGAGAGAAAGAGAGAAGAGGATCGCCGCCGAGATACCTAAGAACGGGTACATGGAAGCGTTTATCCGCCTGGTGTCACGCCGTGTATCGAGAGGACAACCATCGTACCGCGGAGAGGCACCTGCGAAAGACACGCTACGCGACCCCATCCCTCCCTGGCCACCCCACCGGCAACAATAGGATCGAAGAAGCCAGCCCAGCTCATCGTCATCCCATATGTGCCGGGCATCAGTGGATAGCTCTCCAGGATTCTCGGAAAAGCGGGGGGTCATGGTGATTCACAAGCCTGCGTCGACGCTCACCCACTTGCTACAGCGGCCGAAGGATCGGCCTTCTAAGGAGCAAGGCCAAGGCGTAGTCTACATGGTGCTGTGTTCTGAGTGTCCAGCCAGCTACATAGGGGAGGGCAAGTGTTTCCCGGAAAGAATACGCCAACATAAGAACGACGTCAGGAAGACGGAAGTGCAACGCAGCGCTCTTGCACAGCACTGTGAGAAGCACGACCATAAGGTCGACTTTGACGGCGCTTCTGTTCCAGAAACAGAAAGACATCTGGGAAAGAGGCTCTTGCTCGTGTCCTGGTACATTCAGAACACACCTGCGAACGTGAACCGCTCGCTGGGAACAATGCCCTCTGTATACGTTCACGGCCTCCGAAACGTGAAGGAAAGGGAAAGCCGGAGCCGTGGTGAAACAAGATGCGGCTATGCTTCCATGACCAACACAGTGGATTCGCTCTGTGGAACTCAAGCTGAACGGTTGTGTCAACCGCAAACTCCTGGCGCCGGCGTGGCTCTCGCCGATCGGCCGCCGCCGTCCGCGATACCCTGCCGCCTCGTAGCTCTCGCCGATCGGTGCCCCGTCCTCGACCTCCATCGGCCGGCTCCCAATCTTTTTCTCCATTATTTCTCTTCTTCCTTCCTCCTGTTGGGTGCTTGCCAGCTCCTTCCTTTCCGCTTCTTTTTATTCTTTTACCTATCTTTATTCCCCCCACGTGCCCCCTCCCCACAAGGCACTGCGCCGTGCTCCCTATAGGGCTGCAGAAATTGGGTGCCTTTTCCCTCTCTTCTTCTAACCACCCACACACCAACACAGTCACCCCCTGAGGAAGAGACCGAATCGGTCCCGAAACGTCGGGCTCTCTGCGAACTTGGCTGGAGCTATTAGGTATTACATTAGGTATTACAAGTGAGAGTGGAACGGAGATTTTGTGACACGAGAAGCGGGGGGACATCCATGAAAAACAAAAGACAGTGCGTCACTAGGAGGAGCATTCCAATGCTTTGTTTCAGGAAGGGTTGTAAGCCCTCATGAGCTACGAAGTAAATTCTGAATTTTTTTCTAAGACAGCACACAATAAGGGAAAAAAGGATCTCTTCCATATGCTCTGTCTCTCCACATCTTTTCGACCCTTTCTGCTTTCATGCACGTTTCCAACGAAGGCTTCTTCGATCATCCGAGGCGAAGGTGACGGAGAGAGAGGCACACACACAGGGCGCCACTTCCAACAATGTTTATGAAAGGCTTCTTGGGCGCCGCCTCTGATGAGTGGTTCTGAGGGGGGAAAAAGGCGCTAATTTCTTTCTCCCAAGGGGGGAGACGGCTAAGCGCTTACCCTCTGAGCTGCTGTAAATATGCGTGACCATCCTCCCCTCCCTCCGATGGCAGCCGTAAATTTTATGCGCCGAAGAACGACACCAGGAGGGAGCGTAGAACCACAGGCCACGGCCGGACGTGCGTGCCGCTCCTCGAGTCCGGCCGTGCACAGGCAAAGGTGCCCGGTCAGTGAAACTGCGCTGTTTACCATCTGCAAGGTGGCACCAGCTGCAGCGCGATGCCGACTTGATATGCTGTTGGCTACAACGTTTATCGATACTATAAACGTTGGTCGGCTACTCAAACGACGTTGCAAAAGGAGACAAGCTTTTTTCTTGTTCCACGAGAAAAAGAAAATATCAAACGGCGAGGGAGATAGCTGTGTCGTACCACGAGGAACTTTTACCGAGGGAGGCCTTGCGAAGTAAGTAGATCATTACTGAATTTGTTTCGTGTACACTTGCTTCCAAAGTTTTTTAGATAAAGCTGAGACATGACACTGATGTTTCAATTGAACGAAACGAGAAGCAACGTGACATTCGCGGCTCCGTTTTCTCGTACGCTCGTTCCTCTCCGTCGCGTGTCAAGTACTTCAACTCGCCGCATGCGATGACAGGAGGAGGTTGCACTACCTTGAAAGTGCATACCCTGAAGTGAAACAATGAGTCGTCTTAGATTGATAAATTGTACTCTGAGAACCCCAAAATCGTTCAAAGATTCATTTTTAAATGTCGCGCCGAAATTCCACGCGTGCCGTCACGGATTTCAAACGCTTTTACGTATTTGGCGACATTCGCTCACTGAAATTTCCTGAAACTTGGCACGTTATGTCTATGGCCACCTCGCAGTACGATGTCCGTCATTTTTACCCATGAGCTGTTAATATCTGGTTATCCTCCCGGCCTTCCTCTTCATCTCTCTTTTACGGATTAGGAACCACGTATGACGTAGTAGACGCCGTAAAAATCTGACGTCACGTGATTTGCTGCGGGAATGTCAAAGTGGCGTCGCCACCTACAACTTCCTTTCCTTCGTTTTCTCGCAAGGGAGAATGGTGTTTTGGGTGTTGTGAATTTGGAATTGACTAATGCGGGAAAAAGGATTTTTCCCGACCATCCCCCCCCCCCCCCCCCCCCAAAGGAGGTCCCTGGATCCGCCCCTGTGCTATGCTATACATGGCCATGTTCTTTCGTTCTTTATCGTTATTTATTTCTCTTCCTTCCTCTTCCTCTCTTTCATTTTTTCTCTTTATTTCTCTTGCTCTCTGTATATTTTTGGTTCTCTCGCCCGTTGCAACGTAAGCATATGGTTCCCATAAATGCTTGTTCAGCTATACCGCACCTGGATAGACAAGTGGTTACGACGCTCACCTTCGGACCGTGGGCACACTGCTTCGAATCCCACCCGGAAATTTTATTGCGTTTTATTTTTTTAATTCAAGCTTCTTCTCCTCTCAACTTCAAATCTCTACTCCTATCCTTTCCTCCGTCCTCTCCACTTCTGCGGACAGAGTCCTCGTTAAAAGGGCCATGACACCCAGTTTTCGATCATAATCTGTGTTACGTGGGTTAATCCTTGTGCATTCACAAGTAAGCGGGCGAAATTTTAGCGCATTTGGTCGAGCACTTAATTTATAATTGAATATTTTTACAAACACGCTAGCGGCCTGAGAGTCGGGTCGCTCCCCCCTTGTCGCTTTAGAGTCTCTGCGGAATATGGTCGCTCTAGTTATGGATGACGTATGCGGACTAAGTTCAATGTCCGTGCGACATAATTGCAACATTTGCGGCGAATTGCGCACGCAATTGTTCGCGAGCGTTGAACTTACAGATACCATTCGCTCGTCATCGAATTCAAACGTAATGATTCACCCATTGTTCGTCGCGAAGTTTAGTGCCTGCGGATAAATTACAGCCCTGAAAAATGAATCCATATCAGTAATCGCTTTAATTTTCATGCGGCCGTTATCTTAGCGCAATACTTTCATATGTCCTTTTGAACTATGCACGCATCCGTGACACTCATTAAAAGGTTTAGCATCGTGCAGAAATAGGGGCATAATACCTGTTAGGGGCGAGTGACGTTTCGGCGTAATTATGATTGGTGATAATAATAAGCGAACTCTCCATTTCTTTCCTTGTTATTAATCACTCTCATCCTTCGACCATTCGTGCCCTTCCCATACTCAACTTCCCCTCCCACCAACGAAGAACTCATGCATCATGTGATGGTCAATTCCGCACATGGAGGAAAAAAAAAAAAGTAGGAGGGAGCGTCACATCAAAATTTTGAAGCGCAGCCATAAAAAATGAAAATGGAGCATGCTGGGAAATGAGCCCAGGGTACGGAGAGTGATGGGGGAAGCGGCGTGCGAGAAGGTTGGCTTGTGGACACTAGGCGCGCGCGCGCTCGTCAATAATTTTTGTTTTTGTTCACGAGCCCACCAAAAAAAAAAAAGGAAATGAAAAAAAAAAAAGAACAGGAGCATCATGGGAAATGAGCACGAACGCGAGGAGAAAACGGCTTCAGAGGAGGTAGGCTTGTGGACGCTATAGGCGTGCTTCCTCCTATTTTCTTATTTCCTCCATGGTTCCGCACCCTGCAGTAACCGCCGTGGTAGCTTAGCGCGTAGGTTGTCGCGCTGCTTAACTCGAGGGCGCGGATTCGAATGCCAGCCATGGCGGCCGCATTTCCACAGGGGCGAAAATCAGGGGAGGCGCTAGCGGGGTCACGGGGGCGCTGGATCCCCCCCCCCCCCCAACCTTTTCGCCTGCCCCCCTGAAGACGCAGTCACAGTCAACGTTACTCACAGTAGTGTGTACTAGAACCGTTTTAGTCACAGCAACTGCTCAGGATGGCGCCGGACACATTCACCACATTCACATTCAAATTTTTCTTCCATTGTGAGCTTCAAACAACGGAATCCGCTCATATCTCCACGTTTCACCATGTTTCGTATTCATTTCTCTACTCGTTTCCTAGCAACATTGGCCCCCTGGCGGCGCGTCTTGAAAACGCTCCTCCATCCGCATCAAATCCAAGATGTCGCTCTCGTGAAGGCTTGGTTCGCGAAGGGAGCTTAGCAGTTATTCGCCATGAAGACTGTTCTTATGGTCGCCGAGAAGCCGGCGCTGGCCCAGTCGCTGGCAGCCATCCTGTCCAACGGCAACATGAAGCCGCGAAAAGGCATAAGCAGCGCCTGCACGGTGTACGAGTACGTCGGCAAGTTCTACAACGAGCCGGCACGTTTCAAGATGACATCGGTGTGCGGTCACGTTATGACCACCGACTTTCTCAGCAAATACAACAGCTGGGATCGAGTGGACCCCGTGAGTCACACTTAGTACCATCATTATCTCACTCGTTAATCGATTTCGCCCTAAAAATTGAGAAGGAGACCGCTACAAACTTCTCATGATGTCGGGTTAATCGAGTCGTGTACCTGTTGCGATTTCACTAAGCGATGCTTGGTCTGAACTAAGTTCGAGAGCGAATCAGTGAGTTTGTAAATAAAGATGACTGCTTTTAGGGGCTAAGTTCGTGTGACATATTTCCTTGTGAGCAGCGTATACTTCTCAAAGTACTCCCGAGAGATGGAAAGAAAACACCGCTGTCACATGGGCACCTCCGATGTCGATCGGGATCGAATTTCTCGATCGTGATTGACTCCGTTATGGAGGCTTGGTGAACTGAGCCGCCGTGTATCCTATATTTCAGTCGTTTAAAGCGCTTCATGATGCTAATTCGGATCATCAAATTACTGGGATAGAGACCAGCGGTCCGAATTATTTATTTCATTTATCAATTTACATACTTAAAGCGTGCACCCAATAGTGGGCGTTAGAAATGCAGAGGGAATATTATACATACGTACAAATGTAGGCGGTTATGATACAAAAGAATACACAATAATGTGCAACTTGCCATAGTAGACAAGCAGGTAAGATGTCGCGCTGCGAAGCTTGAGGACGCAGGTTCGATTCCCTGCCACAGCGGCCACTTTTTTATTGGGGCAAAATGCAAGATTACCCATATATAGTTAGATTTAGGTACGTGTTTATGTGGAGAAAAATTATAAAAAAGTATATCACCACGGCATGCCTCATAATAATATCATGGTTTTGGCACGTGAAACGTCCTAGAAATTATTGTACTATTAATAGAATAATTAATGCAACATTGCATATACGGCATTAAAACCATGAACTGAATATGACTAGCAGTCTGAAGTGAACAATTTGTGTCCCAAACAAACAATGTTTTCGACAAAAACTCAAACTCAGTTGCTGCTGCTGTGACACTCTATTATAGTCGTGCACAGTCTCGTGAACAGAATCAGCATTTGCATAGATTAATAAGGCTTTGTACTCTAGTATGTTTAGCGGCATCACTTATTCAAAGAAGCTGCCAATGCAAGTCACAAAAGTTTTTGTTTTAATTCAGAGAAATGTTGACTGGTGATGGCAAACGTCTTTGTTGTGCCATGACAAATCGCAGTTGAACTCTCCTGATTGCGTACCTTACTTGTGTGCACCGTGTTTCTTTGAAGGCTGAACTGTTCAATGCACCCACGGAAAAGAAAGAGGCGAACCCCAAGCTGCAGCTGCCGAGATTTCTTGAGAAAGAAGTAAGTCCGAAATCAAATCTCATACCGGAACTTGTAGATAGCTTGTTGAAAGAGCCACATTATGCCAAGAGCTAATGAAGCTAGGTAAAGCATAGGGGGGCTTTATTTGTACTTTCTTAATGAAGTGTGGTAATTAAGGAGTACAGGAAAATGAGAGTACAAGAAAAAACAACTTGGCACAGATGGATGTGGTCCCACAACCTCCGCACCTGCCGAGGTTCTAGGTTTGTATCCCACTTCAATTGAAGCTATGAACACAGTCCCCTATGCTTTTCTATGTTTCATCAGCGCTTGGCTTCATGTGGTTCTGTCAAACAAAAAACGGGTCCCTCGATCGATTCCATTCTTTTGTACATTGCTTCTTCTTTGACTTTTGTTTTAGGCACAGGGCTGCGACTACTTAGTGCTGTGGCTAGACTGCGACAAGGAAGGGGAGAACATCTGCTTCGAAGTCATCAACATCGTCAAGCCGTTTATTAGAAAGCCCACGTCGTACAACCAACAGGTGTGCATGTTAGTCCTCAAAACTGCTCAACGGATATAACCAGTGCTTTGTGTGAGAATTCAAATATTTGGGAACGCTAATGTTTGCATAAAAGAAAAGCGAGCTTTTTCTTGCAGTAGCATGAAAACTTTCTAAAGATGTTTTGGAGAAGAGCATTTGGAGCAAGACTAGCTTTTGAGAACATGTGCGATGCGAGATGAATTTTTTGCTTGCTAAAGCAACCATACTTCTTTGATAGTGCAGGTGATGAAACATTGTTGCATATAATCAAATCTGGATTTTGGGAAGCCTTATAGTTAGGTTGTTTGCGTCAATAGCAAGATCGTTTGACAGAATTTTTTGATTATGTTCAAGAATATTTAAAGTCTATGTGCCACTTATCATGTGGGAAGTGTGGGCTTGTATAGGATTTTAAATTTGAGGGGTTTCATTAAAATTATATAACAGATCACTAGCAATCGATTAGGTTTAACTCCTTGAGATGGAAATTATGATAGATCCATGAAATTTTCAAAAATTTATTGCAAAGCATTGCTTTTTGCTCTAAGAAAATTAAGATGATAGTATGTTGCTCTGTAAATATTCTAGTCAGCCATGATAATTACCAAGTAACTAAACATCTACTTGTGATGATAATGATGTTGTCTTTTTCTATAAAATTGTTAAATCACTTACTCAGATTACGTGCACAAGCTAGTTATAGGCTGCGGGTGTGATCCCGGCTGCGGCAGTCGCATTTCAAAAGAGGCGAAATGCTGGAGGCCCATGTACTGTGCATTATCAGTGCACGTTAAAGAACACCGGATGGTCAAAATTTCCGGAGCCCTCCACTACGGCATCTGTCATTAATCATATCGTGGTTTTGGGATGTAAAACCCCACATAACATTATTAAGCTAGTCATTAACTGCAAGCATTGCGAGAAATTAAAACAAAAGCGTTCTTTTGCCATTGTTGTCATTAGCAGTGCATTCAACATACCCTCAAATGTGGTAGCGTATTTAACGAATAGATCATCTTTAATAATATGAATAAATGAGTAAAATTTGTATGGATGGTATGTGGAGAGACTTGAATTCACCAGAAGCTCAGTGTCTGTGGCTTTTCCCATGCCTTCACTGCCCACAACCGGCCAAAATAAGCCATGTCTGCAAATGCACAATCAGTGCCCGAAGGGGCTAACCGAGATGTGGGTTGGTGGGGCTGTAGGCTGACTTCGAATGTTCCATCAAGCGGAGCCTCATTGGTGTTCACTTTGCAGTACATTTTCCGAGCTCGGTTCAGTGCCATTACTGAGAAGGACATCAAGGCGGCCATGAATCAATTGGTGGAGCCCAATGAAAACGAAGCGAGGTCCGTGGACGCAAGACAGGAGCTCGATCTTCGCATTGGCTGTGCATTCACTCGTTTCCAGACAAAATACTTTCAGGTAAGTCTCTATTCAGTAGACTCCTTAAACGGAACCTGAAGGGACCAGGAAAATATGTTCAGTTCTACAGGAGTTTACAAGCCAGCCGAAGCGGGTTGTTTTATACCCCGAGACTTCCTCATTACAGCATTTATTCACAAAGTTCTTGCGGCAGCACGTACAAGTGCTCAGTTATTTCTCCATCAAAAATTTTGGACCGCGAGGTTGTTTACTGGCCCTTTAAGAGATTTTGAATTATTGTGAGTCTACTGTAATTAACTTTTTCTGTAGCTGCTAAGCATCTGTTCGGTTCCTGGCCATGGCGGGCGCATTTCAATGGAATCAAAATGTAAAAACACCGATGTACTAAGTGTCAAATGTGTGTTAAATTCCAGGGGCTCAAGATCAATCCAGAGTACCCTGCTACAGCATGCCACACAATTATATCATGCTTTTGGCTCTTATAACCTCAGGTGTAAATTTTTTTTTAGACTTAGCTGCTGCTTGTATACTGCACCTAACAATCATCCATTATAAATGATGATGAATCTCTTGCGCAGTCTCTGTTGTATTTTTCTTGCATATGCAGTCGAACCCTTTTATAAGAGACACCGTCGTGAGAGACAAATGGATATAAGAGAATCCAGTGTGCCAAAATTAAAATAGGGTTGGATAAGAAAATACGTACGTGGTACCCTGCTTATAAGAGACGCCTTCATATAAAAGGCAAGAAATGCTACCCGGGAGCATATCTCTTATAAAGGGGTTCAACTGTATTGGTCTGTTCTTAAAGGGACACTAAAGGGCAAAACGATTTTTCGCGTATTAGTTAAGTACAATTTCACAATCCTGAAAACACCACTCTTACCGCGACACGACACTTGGTAAGCGAGAAAACACGCAAAAAATTGGCCGTGTATCTGCGTGCTTCGTTGCAAATGTCGTTGAAAGACGATAGTCTTGTGCCGGCCGTACTACTATGTTTTGCCTTGCCTCAGACAGCGCCTACTCTATGTTGAATTGGCCGCATCTGGCTGGCATTGATAAAATAGAGGAGGCGCTGCGCGAGGTATGGACGCCATCGAAAAACATGAGCTTGTGCTGAACCAAGGGCCACTGCCAGTGGCAGCACTTTATCGTCGGCACAGGGCTTTTTCGTGCAAAGCGTCGCAGTTCGTGCACAGCGTCGCATTTTCAGCACAGCCTAAAAAACACTAGGGTCTTCAGAATTACGTATCTGTGTATTTTCTAATAAAAGAACACACGACCTGATACTTACATGTTAATGTTGCGCCTCAGGTACGCGTAGTATTTGCTTTTTGATCGAATATGTTCACAAGTATGAATGCAAACACCAGTTCAAGATGGCTGGGGGGTTCAGAAATTAGTTAAACTTTGGCCCAGTAGCTAGCTGAATCGGGTGACAGATAGACAGACAGACAGACCAAAATTTTTAAAAGAAAATGCGGGTGGAGACGCCACCTTGAGATTCCTGCACCAAACACTGTGACGTCATAGATTTTGAAGGCGTCTACTGAGTCCTATGTAGCTTCTTATCGATAAAAGTGAGGTGCATTGTCATCTGTGGGTGCCATAGACTTAGCATACGAAGTTTCAGAAAATTTCATCAAGCCAATGTCGCGAAAATATGAAAAATGCATTTGGAATTTCTGACGTCATGCGCGCAGATATCGGCGCCAAATTTAAAAATAAAACTTCAACCTTGATTTTCTCCGCTAATAATGAACTAGTGATAGTGAAACATATGGCATTAGAGTTCTCAGATTGCAGTTTGTCAATCTAAACCAAGTTATTTTTTCGCTTTAGTGTCCCTTTAAGAATAAAGCTTCGGTTGTTAGCCAGCACTTGTTTGTGTGCCCTTCTGCGGTGTTTCGTCCTTTTTTTGCACTGTTACGCGAGGGCTCCTAAACCAATTCCGGTATTTTTTAGCATTTCAAGTAAACACACGCATCGAGTTCAGACTGCTGTCACTACCAACAATGCCAAACACAGCAGCGCTGTGAGCTGCGGGCAAGCCACCGAATAGAAAAACAATCCCGTGCACCTCTCCAGGCCTCTCGGTTTCCCCAGTGTTAGTTGTGATGTCAGCTCCTGCGTCTGGTCATGTCAGCATGCGCAAGGAGCCTGCTTGTTTGCAGCCGATTTACGCGCACTCCCTGCTGTCCCTCTTTGTGCAAGGAGTAGCACTCTGCATTAGGGAGAGATGAACCGACAAACGAAGCTTAACGAAGGAAATTGCAAAACAAGCGAGGGCCGCAATTCAATCGGCCGCGTTTCATGATTGAAACGCGTTTCACTCCGCTATTCCAGCACCATTTCAAAAAATTCTCACGCACCTACGTGTTTGTTGTAGACTTCTGCTTTACTGAAACACCGCAACTAAATTTTGATCTGAGGGTGAATTAGGGGCCCTTTAAATCATCATTAAGGAGTATATCTGCCCCACAGTAGGTGCATTTTTGTGCTTTTGCATGACTTTACAAATTTCTAGGTTCACAGTTTGGCATGCATGGATCCTTGCGCCATAGAATGGGCCTGTACTTGATGTGTTATTCCTACTCGCAGGGAAAGTATGGAAACTTGGACAGCGCGTGTGTGTCATTTGGCCCATGCCAGACACCCACATTGGGCTTCTGCGTTGACCGGCACGACAAGATACAGTCGTTCAAGCCCGAGCCATACTGGTTCCTTAGTGTGCAGGTGAGCTACATTTACTCCTTTTAGGGGCGAAGCACCTTAAGGGCGATGCTTAAGGGCCGTGCCACGGTGTCCGTTGTCACGGCTAGTCAAAAAATATGTGAGACACAAAAGGGGTTTAACAATAGATTAATGTCAATGATAATTGTGACTGAACAATATAAAACACCTACAAGCACGAACCCTTTATACTAGTCGGTGACTTCAACGTACACATTATGGACCTTAGGACCTAGCTTTGTCGTTGACTCTCACTGTCCGCTGTCAAGGTAGAGTGAAATCTTGTTACAACGAATCTCAAGGGACCGCTAAAAATCATTCGTTGTTTTGAAAAGTCGTTGTAGTGAAAGTATTAAAAATTTACGCAGAAATCGTAAACGCAACAACGTCAATCGCCTACCTGTGCATCCACGATCGCGTTGTACTCTAATAAGCGCGAAAAAACAAACACATGAAATATTACGGAACCAGTGCACATTTATTCGAGGAACAGCGCGATCTTAGCCTGATGAGTGCAGCTCGACTGCTGCGAGACGAACTCTTAGGCGTGCGCATCCTTCTTACGCACTTCGAAGCATCGGCGTGAGATACTGATTGTTCGCATTGTAAACTTGTAAACTTGTACTTTGTAAACGTCGTCTTCGCTCTCGTCGCCGTTTCCTTATGACGACAAATGATATGGATCTTATCGGTCGCCAGGTAAGCCGACGTGCATACTTCGTCGTCGCACTGTGCATAGTGTTCAAACGTTAGTGAAGCAAGCACGGGTGAATCATCGGCGACTTCATCCCATAGATCACTCGCGTCGCACTTTTCACTGTCGCCGCATTCCTTTCGTGCTGCTTCCGGAGCTCATCGTGGACGTACAGCCACCAATCCGAAGGCGAGAAAACAGCCGTGTAACAAGCGCACAGATAAAGCTGCCCGACGAAACAAATGCACATGGCGAAACGCCGAAACCTGACGCGAAAAATAAGTACCGGCGATGGTGATGGCGACAGGGCTACCGCACATTTGCCTAGGGCAGGCTCAAAGAGCCATACGCAGGCGTTCTGATGATGATGATAGCGGCAGGTACTGAGCTGGGCATTGTTTCGACAGCCGCGAGTAACTTTTTGAATTGCTATTTGTTATTTTGAAGTGTTATGGATATACAAAGGCGATAAAATTCGGTACGTTATTCTGAAACATTCGGTATTCTGAAATTCGTAGTAGTGAAACATTTTTACATTAACCTAATGGGCATTTGGAGGGGGATTTTCAAAAAAATTCGTTAATCTGAAAAAAATCGTTAATCTGAGGTTCGCTATAACGAGATTTGACTGTATATAGAAAACCGTTGCTATAGTCGAAGCATATGTGTGTATGTGAATAAAAAACAATGTATACAATAGACTAAGATCAATCGTAATTGTGATGGAACAATATAAAATACCTACAAGCACAAACCCTTTATGCTAGTCGGGGACTTCAACGTAGACATTATGGACCTTAGGACCTGGCTTTGTCATCGACTCTTTCTGTCACTTTATGTCACTCAATTTACATTATATGGGGCAACGCTTGGGCAACGAACGGTTACTCACCCATACGATACCCAGAGCTTTACCCACTCGTCATGATTCACTTCATGGAGACGAGTGGATTTTTTTCCCCCCAATACTCCATGCAGCTTGTTTAAGAGCATTTCGAGGAAAATGTCTTCGCAAATGTATGCTAATCTAAGGAACTTATACATCAAGAACAGTGGAACAATTTCTCATGCACTTTGGAAGTACCAGAGGTCTGTTTGTCAGCTGGTCGTCACTGATATAGCATGCACATTCTCACTGATACCTTGGTCATGGGTTCACTTCTGGGCTGCTCATTAGTAAATTCGTTTGCTGCTTGTTCCAGTCAGCTAGTATTGTGTGTAAAATAGTAGGCTATAATGCAGCAGAAGGTTAACTGTTGGACATGACAACGCCCGGTTACTTGCGTCTTTTTTGCCTTCAGGTATTGGTCCAGGCGTATTGACAAGTTGTTTTCAGCCTGTGAAGAAAGTTGAACTGTATGAAGAAAGTCTGTCTCCAGCCTCAAGACATTAGGAACTAATAGATTCAGTCTGCAGAATCATAGGATGACAAAAATACGAATCGGACACCTGTTTGCAGTACAGTAGACTCTTGTTAAACAAACTTTGAATGAACCAAGAAAATATGTTCCGTTTAACAGGAGTTCCATTTGCTGAAAGATGAAAGGGGGGGGGGGGGGTCAAATACGAAACCAATCAAAAGGCAGTTGTACCATTTAATCAGCAATTCTGTTTGCCGAGAGTCTGTGTGTTACACCAAAGCTAGCATGCTCTAAATACAGGCCTGTCAGTTTGCCTTTGCTTGTGATCTATTGCGCGCCATATCATTGTTAATTGAAGGATGTCTGAAAGTTATCACTGGGTGCCCAATTTTGCTTGCAGGTCAAACTGACTAACGAGCAAACCATGACCCTGGACTGGGAGCGGGGCAGGATATTTGACCGCGAGGTGGCCATGGTGTTTCTCTCGCAGACCACCAACGTCAAGGAGGCTACGTAAGGCATCTGCTTGTTTCTACTGTGCGTAGTATTTGTGAGGTGGCATCTGCTATTTCATTTTTGCGCGTCCTTCATCGTCTGGGAATCTGGTAGAGTGTGACAGTGTTGCTAGTCATTGTGGCTGTGCTCGACAGCCTCCTGACATTAGAGGCCAATAGCAAAAAAATTTTGAGCCACATAAAAGGCCTAGTTTGATCGTACAAAATCGTGGATTTGAAACATACGAGTAGAAACATCGTGAACATCCTACAGTAGCGACAGCACTTTTTGATACGTGCAAGGGATGCAATCATTAACACGAAACCGTCAACTAATAGTTATGCACTACACCAAAGTATGGGAACCGTTATGCTTTTTTTTTGCTGGGTGTTATAAGTGTAAACACAGGTTCTGCCAAATTGTTCAAACAGTGTTGGCATGTAATGCTGTTTTGCAGCTTTTGCATAGCGCGTCCTAATTCTAGGAACAGTGTTAACACGGCATGTATCTCAAGGGATGCAGATGACAGTGTTAAGAAATCTGCAGTCATTGTGCAAGTAGTATAGATCTACGTAGGTAATTGCCAGTAAGTGTCTCATCAAATTTTGACAGATCTACCGGATGGTTGTTGCCCAACTTTGACAATAACCTTTTGATCGATGTGTTAACTTTAAAAGGCCAGCAAACAGGTTCCCAGTTTTTTTGTACACCTCCCAAACAAGCTTGCTAATTGGTGCAGAAGACCGCAATGTACACATTTTGTGAATATCGCTGCACAGCGCGGATGCTCCATTTATACAAAATCACCAGGCCTGCAAGAAACACGCAGCAGTTGCAGCAAAAGCCGGAAGAGCGGCCTTTCGAGAAACCATTATACTAGACTCTCTTGGGGCAATTACCGTATTTACTCGCATAATAGGCGCACTCGCATAATAGGCGCACCCCCCAGTTTGGTCGCGAGAAATCCGTTTTTTTTTTTTTTATTTCCGCGCATAATAGCCGCACCCCGAACTTTGGCCGTGATCAGTAGTTCTGTACCGTATTTGCACGGTTGCAATTCGGCGCCCTCTCATGTTAACTGGAGCGAGGAAAAAGAAAATAAGAAAGACCGCGGTAGCGCTGCGCCAGCTGCGCGGGCCCGCCGAGTGAGGAAGAAGGGCGGTTGCCTGGGCGTCGGAGTAACCTTTGCACCGGCGTGGCGCCGGCCGCTTGCCGGCCGAGCGCGCTCCGCGTGGAACGTGCGATCGCGTCCTTATCAAGTGCGCTTCGAGTTTCCTGTTGGGAAGAGCGTCGTCGCGCGTTTGCTACCTCGTCCGCAAATTTAAAAGCTTTTCGGCTTTCCGACGCGAGCTTTTGCCTTTGCTGCCACTACGCGGACTTGCACAAGCTCGGCGGACTTTTGTCGCCGCTGATTTCCCGGCCGCGAACCTTAACATCGTATCACGCGCGCTGCTCTTGAATCAGTGCTTGAGTGCGATCTTTTCTACGCCCAATCTTCATGTTGTCTTGTACGAACTGCCGGCGACAACATGACGAACCGTGCGCTAGGCCTAATCAGCGTTGGTTGCTTTTCGGTGGCGGTCGCGGGCGATCAAAGTTGCGGTTTTGTACGGAATAAACGTAACTCTTTGCGGTGGCTCTACTTGAAGGAAAGGGGGGCATGGGTGACGACTGTAACACTCGAATGGTGGTTCGCGATTCGATGTCTTCGACATGGGGTGCGAGCCCGTGAAATCGAACGATCGGTACAGTTCAGAGCCATAGGCGTATCTACCGGGGAGGCAAGGGGGCTCTAGCCCCCCCCACTGAGAAAGTCAGGGGGGCGGAGCCCCCCCACTTTCGACAGTGGTCACTTTCGGCTGCACATTGGAAAACCATCAACTGAGGAGAAGCTTTACTTCTACACAGCAATCATTTATGTATATAATGAAATTGGTCTTTCGCTTCTGCTGTAGAGATTGTCTTTCGCGTATCACGACCACGCACTGTAGATTATCTGCGGTACGGGCCGTCTATGCGACGTTTGCGCGCTGTGCTCTGCAGCATTGGATAATGGGCTATCGCTGAGTAGGGGCTCTATAACGTTGGAGCATTCTGTCTTAAATTTATTTTTACTCTGCCTGGCCTGAAATTTACATAATGGTCGACAAAAATATGGGCAGGAACCCGTAAACGTTTTAAGCACTGACACGCTCTTCTTGTTTCAGAATACTAATTTTCTTTGATCGGAAAGGAATTACATTACCGCTGCTCTGTACCCAATTTTCTATCAGTCAATGAGTGTGCAGAAGTGTTGAGTGTTTTAGTTGGGCCGCATTGGGGGAGCTAAAAAGAATGTTACCGCTTTATTTTCCGATTAAACTGCTCGCAATTGCTTATCATATGGTAGCTTGAAGCGATAGCGCCGGCTTGGAACAAGGCAAGGAATAAGGCAGTGGACTTCAGTACATCCAGAAGCCCAACTTTCATGCTTCGCCCGCAACTCGATCTACCGGACCAGATAAATGGTCAAGTTCTACGGTTTTCTGCAGGGGACTACGGAGACTGAATTGACAGTCGGGCTAGTTGGTCTTGTGCCATCTCAAATTGACTAGTACAAGCCAAAATACAACTCAGGCGGCAAAGAAGCACACATGCGCAGATCTGTTTATTTCTCTTCCTCCCTCTCTCTCTCTTTGCAAGGATGAGTTCACAGAGTTGAATACACGCTCAAACAGCTCAACACAATTGAAAATGTTCATTATACTCGTATGAATCCGTCTCGCCAGCTGAGCTGCTATAAGTAGCCATTGCCAATCTCATCGGAGGGCAGCCTTCCTCAACTGCATTCAGAATGAGACATTGCCCGGCTACTCCAAGTGTTTAGCTATTGGTCAGCATAGTAGTGCGCTGTTTAGTATGCACACGTCATTTTAACACCGCCAGGTTTCACAGATTTGTGACGTCGCTTATCGAGCAAGCAATTTTATTACACGCCGACATTTTTTTGACAAGTGGCGACGAACCGATGATTAAAAACGTGCGCCAATGAAAATACTGTATTCTCTTATTTTTTATGCAGTCCTGCATCAGTGGTCATTACGCGATGGATCATATTGGGGTCATATGATGCATCACGTTACGAGCAGGTGCTGTGTGCATGAACGGGAAAATTTCGACCAATAATAAATTGCTAACGACTAATGCGCATGAAAACAATGCGGGGTAGTGTAAAGTTATAATTAGCCACATTTTTTTAAAGAAAATTTGTGGGGGACATCGTTTGCACAGGCTTCTGCTGTGGCAAATGCAAATGTGGCAAATCCAAACACGATGAGGATAAAAAATGTACTACGCCCCCTGATACTACAAATTTTATTGCGATAGCAATTATATGGACACTCTTGGCTGGTTTTCGCCGTCGGCGTTGGCGTCGGCGTCATTTGCCGTATATGTATATATATAACCGGCCCCGCCCGTCGTTCGTGAGCGTGAAAAGACGCGAGGGGGGGGTCCCACGAGCGACCTTCGATTTTACGAGTGGGGGGCGCGCGCGTTATCTCCCCTTCTCGGTGGCCGACAGCGGGGGGAGGGGGGGGGACCTTAGATTTTACGAGCGCGGGCGCGGGCGCGCGCGTTATCTCCCCTTCTCGGCGGCCGACAGCGGGGGGGCCGGTGTACCCTTCTACGTGCTGCGCTCTCAACGCGAAGAGAATTCTCCTAAACAAGCGTTTTCTAGAGTTGCGTGAGATCGGATCCAAAAAGAGTTAGCTGCCAGCCTCACTTCGTATAACATTACAATTTTTTGCTATCGCATTCATTGCTTAACCCTTGCGGTGAAACTGTGACTTTTTTTTTACTTAAAAAAAACTTGTGGTTCAGAAGATAAAAATAATTATAATGTAATAATAGTAATGCTAACAATGCGCTACAAAGATTATTACTATACTCGGCGACAGCTTTCCTTGACAGCACTGTGGAAGCTACAGAACCAAAGCGCATGTCTGCTTCCGCGCCAAGAAAATAGTACTGCAGTTTATTGATAATTTTCTCATTTGCCTTGCTGAAATAAATACTGCTTTATTTATTATGAGACAAACAGTTGCGGAAAGTTGCAGGCAAAATACAGTTATCATTCACCTTGCAAGAATGCTTTCCTTTTCTTTCCATTTCTTAGACAGCACCACCTTTTCAGCCCACCCGTTTTCGAAGGAAACATGGCGTCCGTGACGTCACTGTGCGGCCGAATACGCGCGGTTTAGTTCTCCAAGAAAAATATACTCGTAATAGGACACTAAAATGTACACTGAACAATCGAAATGTCTCTTCCGTTCGTAATTTTCAAGTATGTGTTTTTCTAAATGCGTTAACGATGCGAGGCGAGCAAAACCGAAATCAGCCGCAAGCTGCCGAACTACTTGCGGAGCAACACGAATGTGTGGAAGCCCCGCCTCCGTAGCCTTCGCTCCAATGTCAAGATAAGTTGTCGCCGAGTATAGGAGCAAACAAGACAAAATATAACGTACGAAAACCAGAACATGTGCAACAAAGTTACGGAAAAGAGAAAGTGCAGTCACTGTTACCAACATTAAAAAAACGACAACATTCGTGAGCAGCTCCTAGACGTTAACGAACATTCCTTAAATGAAATTAATCTATGCTACTGGCGACCGCGCCATCGACATACTGTATTAATGCATAAACTTGTGTGGGCAATGTATAAAAAGCGTTGCTTTTAATACTGTT
Source organism: Rhipicephalus appendiculatus (assembly GCA_030522465.1). NCBI lineage: Eukaryota > Metazoa > Arthropoda > Arachnida > Ixodida > Ixodidae > Rhipicephalus > Rhipicephalus appendiculatus. The sequence goes on along the minus strand of JALIZH010014363.1, from coordinate 17,677 downwards.
GCATGCATAACACATGTAGCTATGGTTGTCCCAGTGTATGCTACGTAAAACTGACTGTACCTTTTTGTATAATGTTATTAAACTGGGGTTACCATATTCTATCTCTGTTTATGAAAAATCACATCAAATTGAATGCAAATGAAGTTCTGTCGTCTATATATATATATATATATATATATATATATATATATATATATATATATACAGGGTGTCCCATTTATCACGCAGCACGATTTAAAAGAGGAGGAACGGCGTTGGCGAGGCAGACCTAGTGCATAATGTTCCCAGTATACTGTAGTAGCCGCTACTATTTTTTTCGTTAATGTGAATTAATTAATTAGTCCTAATTAATTTCGTAACTCCGAAAAATACTCACCTAATTATCAAAGTGTCAATGAGGCAAATGTGGGCATGTTGAAATGACATCTATCTCTGCTACTTTCAACAACGTACTAATTGCGTGCTAATTTTTTCCTTTCGGATTAGATTGTTGCTTTATGCATGGCCTCCGAGATTGTGCACCGGCGCGCACCTCGGAGGCCATGCATGAAGCAACAATCTAATGCGAAAGGAAAAAATTAGCACGCAATTAGTACGTTGTAGAAAGTAGCGCAGATAGATGTCATTTCAACATGCCCACATTTGCCTCATTAACACTTTGATAATTAGGTGAGTATTTTCTGGAGTTACGAAATTAATTAGGACTAATTAATTAATTCACATTAACGAAAAAAATAGTAGCGGCTACTACAGTATACTGGGAACATTATGCACTAGGTCTGCTTCGCGTAACGCCGTTCCTCTTTTTTTAAATCGTGCTGCGTGATAAATGGGACACCCTGTATATACATATATCCAACCGACTGAGGAAGTCTTGGCCCCCCCACTCACGAACGAGTTGGTACGCCACTGTTCAGAGCACAAAATTTCGGTCGTGATGAAACGTAATCGGTGAATTTCCGCGATGGCGCTTTCTTTTCGTACGTTTTTTTCGCATTCATTTTGTAGGAAACGCGGGTCTTTCGATGTTAATTTTTGGAAATTTGAATGCTTGTAAGCACACCGCATCGCATGCCTCGATTCTCGGACACGCGAGACTGCATGCTCAACACGCTTTGCGCTAGTGTAGCCTATGAAGAAGGTTGTTTCGGCTGTAGTGCGGATATTCGTGACTTCGGTAATTTGCGTTATCAGCGGTCTAGGCTGTAGTCGGAAATAAAATTTTCGGAAATTTTACCCCGCGTAATAGGCGCACCCCGAACTTGGAGCCGGATTTTCTGGAAATAAAGTGCGCCTATTATGCGAGTAAATGCGGTAATACAAGTACACATCCAAGGTACCAACTACGGAATAAATCATCATAATTTCACTCAAGTAGGGAAGCAGTCACTATGTCATTATTCGCCATTCTGCGGAGAAGTGAGGTACCCGCTACAGATCTGTAAGGCATTATGTGTTACTTTGTTTGTGCTTTTGCTGATGACGATGAAGAATTATGGCTGAGACCTTTGTAATGAGTTGGAAGCATTCACAGACCCACTCGTTGGGCGATTCGCATTGTGTGACGCCTTGTGTGACGCATTGTCTGAACCTCAATAAAACAGATTCACATATACATTAAAAGCTTGAAAACTTGAGCTTGTTGGTACATGTTCATGGTAGAAAGCAGTGCGATGCAATGAAGACAAGAAAAACCAAACAGAGCAGCGCTAGTCCTGATTGGCCTTTCTGGTCTTCGTTGTGTTGCGCTGGTTTCTGCTATGAATGCGCATATACGGTACTCTCTTCTTAAGCAGAGTTGTAAGGGACCAGGAAAATATTGTCCGTGAAGAGTTACGTTTACTGAGAGGTGAACAGGGTAGCAGAATTCAAATATGAAACCAATCATAATAGAAGCGGTTCCATTTTAGAAGCGATTTCATTTTAGGGATTTCCGTTTACCGAGAGTCTACTGTAATAATTGCTTGTAAGCGAAGTAAATGAAGCGTATCCTTGTTTTGAATCCAGTGCTATGAATGTACGTTTATAATGAACTTTCCAATATATAACAAAACTATTTTCCTGTCAGATGAGACTTCAACATGATGAGGTTTGACCACATACAGTACTTCATGTGAGAGAATTTTGCCACTGACATTTTTATTTACTTTTCATTTTGTAGTATAACAGATGTCACCCAGAAGGAGAAGAGCAAGCCTCGACCCGTGGCTCTCAACACGGTTGAGCTGATGCGCATTGCGAGCTCCGGTCTGGGCATGGGTCCGCACCACGCCATGCAGATCGCGGAGCGTCTCTACACCCAAGGTTACATCAGCTATCCCCGAACAGAGACCACCCAGTACCCAGAAAACTTCGATCTCAGGTAGGCTTTGGCTGAATTTACTTTGAATACCTAAAGAGGCAGCTACAAAGACACTTTCCGCAGTGTTGAAAGCCTACCCAAGATAATGAAGATATAGTATAAGCAATGATTCGAACCGCTCGCCCAACTTTCAGTCGTGCTAAATACTGTAACCGTTACACCGTGGATGCATGCATCGATAACGCTGGGCTAGCCAGGGAGTGGGGTATGGTGTTTCATCCCCCCTCCTCGAAAATTTTCAGTTTTGCATGTATATAATATACAGGCACACATAATACAAATGCCAAATGCATGCACAAACAGACATAAAGTATGGTTGAACCCCGCCCCTCCCTCTCCCCCCCCCCCCCCCCCCAAAAAAAAAAAAAAAAATTTGCGAGCCCTGCTAGTAATTGATAAGGTTGATAGAATACCCGTTAGAACTTCCTGTGTGCAAGCTGTTGTGTTGAGACTTTACTCACTTCCATTTTGTCAACATATCAATGCCTCATCCGCTTCTCATGCTACTGTAATACACGTAGTGCCTTGGCTCTTGGAATCACGATGAATAGATTGCATGCTGTCAGAACTTGGCGTTATGCTCAGGCATTTCAAGTTATAGAGGAATGCACTGGTGAGATAGTTGGTATGTGACTTGATATGTCCTAAGTACCGTATTTACTCGCGTAATACTCGCGCTCGCATAATTCTCGCACCCCCCCGCATTGCCCAGCAAAAATATGGTTTTTTTTTTCCGCGAGTAATTATCGCACCCCCGAATATTGCAGCAGTAATGCCGTCTGCTAATTCCAACCACTGATGATGATAGCGCACGACAGCCTAGCGCCATCTCTTAAGTATCATGCATACTATCAACGCACGAAGCCCTAATCCAATCCAAGCCAAGCCAAAGTCGCAAGTACGCATGGAGGCGCGCTGCGACGTGTTAGTGCTAGTCCGTGTCGCATACGTTGTTGCGTCCATTCTGTGGTTATGCTATGGGTCGCTACAAAAGCTACACGGCTGCTTTCAAGTTGTAAGTGATTGATCATGCACTAAAAAACAGGAACAGGGCTGCCGGCAGGCACTTCGGAGTCGACGAGTTTTGTGTGCCTTTGGTGTATGCAAATAAATCTTGCTTTGTGTTCAACCTGTGGTTTTATTGTCAAGATAAATCTTGATTAGTACTTCTGAAAGCTTTTAGTTAGTTGCTGGCGTGAGAACCCCGATTTGCGGCCGCTTCGTTTTCGTTTTTTTTTCTTTTTTTCTTAGCGCTCTGTACGTTTTCGCAGAAGTCTTTCCCCACGTAATTCTCGCACCCCCCAACTTTTTGTCGGTTTTCCGCAAAAGAAAGTGCGAGGATTATGCGAGTAAATACGGTATGTCCAGCACAAAGAAATAAAGACAAAGTTTATGTCATTTATGTGTCTTCCCTTTGTCTTCGTATCTTTGCGCTGCACATACCTAGGATATACAAATTTCAAGTTAAGTAAAGTTGAAAGTTCGGCGAGTTGGTGATAGTTCATGATTACGTGTGAAGCAGCGCACTGAGACAAGGCACGAAAAGAACGAAAAGTGGTTGCCCTGTCGTTTTTTGTTCTTTTCGTGCCTTGTCTCGGTGCGCTGTTTCACACGTAAACATGATCAATTTCAAGTTACTTCACTAACAAAAACTCCCTTATCCTTGATGCTGGCAGTGCAGGAAATGCGGATAATAGCGCTCACTAAGTGTGTTGCATGACAAAGAATGTGCGACTCCGTGGCATAAAATCCAAGATAAGATGGTGCTCGCCGGCCGCCCATAACGCACGGAAGAATCTATAGGGTGTACATGTGACTCTTGTTTTACTCCAGGGGCACACTGCACCAGCTCCAGAGGGTGCCGGACCTGAGTGCTGATGTTCAAGACCTCCTCTCCAAAGGAATCAACAAACCAAAGTAAGATCTTCATGTACTGTTGTGTGTATGTGTACTCACGAGGTGATTGTGTGCAATCCCTATGTTTATGGCTGTATGCACTACGCATCACCACATGCTGGTGTGCTTATTGGTGGGTTGATCGCCGTCTCATGTTTCTTGCTTTGGTTTGCGGGCCTTCATGCTTGTGGTGCATTTGTCTGACCTCCACTGTGCTCCGACTCGGATCGCAACATTGTGAACTGGCGCATGCAGAACAAGTTAGTATTGCATTCTCTGGCACTGCATGTGTTTGATCTGTGTCTCTTGCTTGGCTCTTGTACCTTCTTGCACTGCTAGTAAGCTTACCTAAGTGATGTTCTGCTTTTGCAAGTTAAATATCCACATGTTCGATGGTACAATCATCCTCTTTCTGTATCGTTTGTACTACAGGAAGGGCCATGACGCTGGCGATCACCCTCCGATAACGCCCACCAGGGAGGCGTCGCGGAGTGAACTGGACGGGGATGCGTGGAAGCTGTACGACTACATTGCAAGGCACTTTGTAGCCACGGTCAGTACGTTTTCTGGCTTCATTCACGCATGTCATAAAAAACCCGACAGGATAACACATCATAATGTTAATTACCATTGAAGGTAATGGTACGCGTACCTTCGTATTCAGTAATCTGACCCGACTTGAATGCTTGATGTCTTTGTGTAGCATTAAATACTGGTGATAGTGATACACGTAGCTCCGTATTAAAGATATGCGACTTGACTTGAGCACCTGGCGTCTTTGTAATGCACCTCATGAACGTGCCCAATACACTGCACTGAGCATCTCGAACGTGTTTGTGTGAGGTGTTACTTGACCAAATGACGTCAACTAAAGACGCATTTCATAATACAGGAGGCAGTCATACATCTTCAGACAATGCTAAAAGGGTTTTGACTGTAAAACCAAATTGCATGCGCAAGCTCTTAGCAAAAAGGTGGAAAGGTAGGGGTGTGATTGTTCGTCTTCGCTGCCGTAATGTGATGAGAACAAACACCAGGGCGTCTAGCGCTGCGACAGCAATTGACGTTGCACCGCCGTTATGCCTGCACAGGATCTTTTTCCAAAAGCAGTTTCAGGACCTGGCGGGGCTCTCTGGTGGAATACCTGACTGTCACGCAGAATGCTAATGTTGCGTGGCCAGAATTTGGTCATATAACACTGTCACGTGATGTACTAAGCTTCAAGAGAATGTAGCAGTGAGAGCTAGCAGTGGTAACAGTTCGGTTTGTATAGTCTATCCCATCCATTTGTACAACTCAACACTGTGCAACAAGTCTATTCATAGACTCTCTACAATGCCTAGGTTATTTCATTTAACTGCTTAGAATTACATGACAGCTTGAGTGGTTGAATTTTGATGGAGGTGTGCAGCAAAAAGACCCGTGTACTGTGCTTTTCGTGCATGTCTCGGTGCGAGAACACCAGATACTCAGAATTAATTGGGAATGCCTCTTCACCAGCCACAGCTAGTTTGTTGCTCTAAGACAATGACCACAATCTATCAACTCAATCAATTAATCAGGTACACCCGTACAAAAGTGGAACTTCTCATTTGCCGATGCCTGGAGATTGATTGGTTCTCGTTTGCTTCGCTGTCAACTTCAGGTGAGCGAAGACATGAAGTACCTACAGACTACGGCCTCGTTCACGGTTGGCGAGGAGCTCTTCAGCCTGACGGGCAAGAGCGTCATCAACCCGGGTTTCACCAAGTTCATGTCGTGGCAGGCAGTTGCTCCCGAGGAGGCCCTGCCACAGCTGAGGGCTGGCACTGTCGTCCCCATTGTACAGGTACAGTGCAGAATTTAAAGCAGACATTGCTGCAATTGATTGAGTCTGCAGAAAATTACAGGGGGCATCCCAATAAAAATCAATATTGGGATGATATGCTTTATACAGGTTTTCTGAACTGGAATAAGTGCCTCAGACAAGGTGGCAGACATTGGGCACATGGGAGCCACCGTACTTACACGATTGTAGGTCAACCCATTTTATCAAAGTTTGAAATCTGAAGTTGTTGGGTCGACTTACAATCAAAACGGAAACAAGCAGCGCCATTTACGGCGAGACAAACAAGAAATCGGGGACGCTGTGGCATGGTTACGTCTTTATGTTTGTATTCCGGCTCTACCTGTAACATATATTGTATCTTCTGACGTATAACCCACACTCTCAGCAACGATTCGTGGGAAATTTTCTAACAATGACTCTCACATATTGTTGTGAAGCTAGCTTCCCTGCATAGCTGGGAAGCACTGCCGTGAAGCCACCTTTGCACAGTGAAATTCGCATTTTTTGTCTGGACTTTACAACACACGTGGTGGGGCTGGTTGGCGATACATTCCCACACAGAATATTCCAGCTCTACTTTTTACAAGGACAGGACAAAAAAGTGTGTGACATTACGGGTACTCCAACTATGGAGTCGGTCAGCATGTAGTCAGTCCAGCGACTACGTAAATAAATTCCTTAATGAAATGTGCTCGCAGGTTTTTTTCTTCCTGTACAATATCAGGCGTTCGACCTATATTCGAGTCAACTTACAGTCGTGTAAATACGGTATATTCGTTAAACTGTCTCATACTTGGCGTGCTAGATTTGAAAGGATTAGTCATGACTAAGCCTTTCAAACCTTACTATGCTAAAGATCATGAGATGCCTTTGAAAATAATATGTCATATTATTGAGATGTTGGCCAGCCTGTCTGAAGTACTACTCATTCCAATTCAGCCATTGTGCTTTGGTTCGTCGGTCCCCACCTGTACTTTGGATTGTGATAAGCTTAGCTAGATAATGCTGAAAAACTTAGCAAAGAAAGGCTGTCATGATTGAAAGCGTCTAAGAACCAGTCTTTAACTGCTGCTTCACATGCTTTCAATCCATTTTTTTTTCTTTTAATTCAGACCAAGTTGGCTGAGCAGAAGACGAACCCGCCAGATTACCTCACGGAGTCGGAGCTCATTTCGCTGATGGACAAGCACGGAATCGGAACGGATGCCTCCATTCCAGTCCACATCAACAACATCTGCCAGCGGAACTACGTCACCGTCGGCTCGGGCCGACGGCTCATCCCCACCAATCTGGGCATCGTCCTTGTGCATGGATACCAAAAGGTTTGTTCACACCTACAATAAGTTGAGTCAAATCTCGATATAATGAATTAAGCGGTACTGCTGCAACTCATTCTTATTTTGAAATGTTGTTGTAATGAATAAGTTGCAATTTTAAGCCAGCGGTCAAACCTAGGAGTGAACACGATGTACCGTGGCAGTTGCCATGTGTGCAGACAAGCAAACACCAAAACCAAAATTTTACGCTCAGTTCAAAAGTGCTTTATTTTAAGAAATCGGTGCTTTTCTTGTGACGCGTGCAGCACAAACAGCCGATCAATTACCGTATTTACTCGAATCTAGGCCGCCCTCGATTGCAGGCCGACCCCCGAAATTCGCAAGGCCAGGAAAAAAAAAAGTTTACCTCGAATGCAGGCCGAATGGAAGAAATGCCGTTTCATCGGCAGAAAACCCAGCATTTTTATTGCATAAGCGCGCACTCCGTAGCGCACATTCGTTTCGTGCGCGCCAAACTCATGCTGCGCTTGCAGGTTTGAAGTTTTCTCCGCGTGCAAAACGACGCTGCAGTGGCACCACTTGATTGGTGCCATCGCTTCAAAAGCACATGTGGTGCAAGCGTTTCGCGAGCACGTGGTTAAGGCGCGACACTTCCAGAACTCTACCAATGCGACTGCACTAAACTTCAGTCTGCGCACCGCGCCGACCGCGCCCGTTGACTGCGCCCGCGCAGGCCCGCGCCTGTCGTGCACGCGAGAGGCGGAGAGGAGGGGGGTGTCAAAGGGCACGGTTATTGCCAGCGCCGCTATGCCGCAATCACGTATCACGTGACACGATCCTCCTTTGCCGGCGTGAAATCTTGCCGGCTCGACAACACTCGCTGCATGAACGTATATGACTGCGAGATTTCGGAACAATGGACAGTACGAAGCAGACAACGCGGTTCCCCTGTGTAGACATGGGGACCACCGCTCCGCCGCTGAGCGACCACGTCGCCGTGCAACGCTACCGCAGGATGTCGCGAAAATGCCTCGGACGCGCATGCAGAACTGCCTGCACACGGCAGCCCGAAATGGGCACATGGCGAGCCGTCATACCGCTAGCGTGGCTGGGCCTTTACGTACTATCGGCCGAAAAAGTTTGCGGGATCTGCAGGGCGTGGCGGAGCGGCGAAAAACTGCATTGCTGCGTCACCTACCGTGACGCAGCGGGTGTTGAGGATATCGGCCGCGGCCTCTGCGATAAGATCCGGCAAAGGCGCGTTATCTAAACGCGCCGTCGCTAATCGCTGAGGCCGATAACCGCGAAAACCGTCACGGTAAGTGACGCAGCGCTGCAGTTTTACGTCGCTCCGACACGCGCTGCAGATCCCGTAAACTTTCGCGGCCGACAGTATGTGGCGGCTGCAATCAAACCATGGTACTCGAATCTAAGCCGACCCCCCCACTTTCGCACATGCCTTTTTTGAAAAAAACATCGGCCTAGATTCGAGTAAATACGGTACGCCTGCACACTTTCCACTTTACGCAGCACCTCATCGGGCACATCATTGTACTGACCAATAAGAGTGCGGACTTTGTTCATGTGCACCGAAACATCTGAGTGTGATACGAACTCATCCTCTTCAATGTTCGGTGGCACAGAGTCTTCTTCCTTCAGGTCTTCATCGTCACTGGAGACGTCACGAACGCTATTTACCATCTCAACGGTTGTCAAGTCCGCCAACACTAGTGCTGCACTGTCGCTCTCCACGAGGTCGTCGAAGGTAGAGACGGCGGGCAGCAGTTCTTCAACCTCAGTCCACAGGTCTCCTGGGTTGCTGTCATTCACTCCCAAGTTGTCTTCCAAGTTGCGCAGGCGCTTTGATTAGGCCTGCTTTTTGCCAACAGTTGCTGATTGTGGACGTCTTCAAGTTCCACCAAGCTCCCGTGAGCATTTCCGCTGCTTGACGAATGTTGATTGTTGTTGGCAGCTTTAAACGGAGGTTGATAATCAACCGCTGCACAAGGTGCTTGCGAAATTGTGCCTTAACACTTTACGACTCTTTTTCTAGTGGTTTTATCAAGGACGTGTTATTCGGTGGCATGAATTCCTGGCAAACGTACGTCAAGCGAACATTCATGATGTGGGCTGAGCAGTGGTCGATGACGAAAAGAATTTTTCTGTCCTCTTTTGGTCGTCGAGTTTAATGAGCCACTCTGGAAAACAATTCCCTTGTCATGCAGGCGCGCCTGTTCGCACGATAGTCATATGTAGGGATACAACATTCTTCAAGCAGCAAGGCTTTGCGTGCTTTCCGATGACAAGTGGCTTGATTTTCTTTGTGGCTGATGCATTGCAGCAGAGCAAGACCGTCACACGGAGATGTGACTTCTCGCCTCCTTTACACTGCTGTCCTTTGAAGTGCATCGTCCGATCTGGCAGAAGCTGGTCAAAGCAGGCGGTCTCACCTGCGTTGAAAATATCGTCTTTGGAGTACGACTCTGCCATCTCTTGGAAGTGATCGTTCCGCCTGGAATTGGCGCCCTCTTTATCCACAGCCTTTTCCTCACCTGAGACTACCTGCCAGGTTATGCTGTTCCTCTGGCTAACACAAAACAGCCAACCCACACTAGCATCAAACCCAGTTACTTCAGGTGCGTTGGCGAACTCGCGGGCTTTTTCTTGGAGCATTGAGCCTGATACGATACTGGGACGTTTCGCAGCCTGGCATCTTTAAACTGGGTCAGCACAGCTTGGTTGACGTTTTGAAAATTCCCTGGGTGCAGCCATTTTCTCATAGGTGCAAGTTGTGGCTCTCGGTGAAGCTTCAAAATCTTTTCCCTGTCTTTCAAAATAGTCGTGACAGTAGATGGGGCAATGCCACGCTCTCTGCAGAGGTCGATTTACTTTTTTGTCTGCGTCAGTTTCCCTCAACAAATCCACCTTTTCGTGAAGGGAAACTGCTTTTTCTTGGCACCGTCAGCTGCTGTATTCATCGTCGGGTCTTCAAAAACTTCGCAAAAAGCTTTCAAGAACACCAACAACGAAGCACACCAGCCTTTACACGTGTGTGGCACGAACAGCGACGTACGACGAAGGCTGAGGTAACGAGGCTAGGCCTGCTAGGCTGCTGCACATTAAACCATATCCGTGCGGTGGCGCTAGCAGTCGGCTCTGAACACGCTGATGATGATAACTACCATCTTTGAGGTGGGCATGAACAAAAAATCCTGTGCCACTGTGCCACGCGAGAGTTGTGGTGCAGTTACATTTAACTGAATTCCTAATCCTGATGTTCCTTGAGTATAGGCAAGCAAATAAATAATGTACATTATTCTGAAATATGCCATATTGAAACTTGTTCTGAAACTTTTCACATTGCAAAGACAGGCAATCTGGCGGGGATATTCAAAATATTTGTAAATTTGAAATATTCATTAATTTGGTGTTAGTAGTAACGAGCTCTGACTGTAGTCATTTCTGCAAAGCGATGTGGTTGTCTTTGAAGCAACAAAGCATGTAAAGGGAGACGTGGGTCTTAAAAAATATTTTTTAATAGTTGAGTGAAGGGAATCAAATTTAATTCGCTTATTTGATTTTTTCTGCAGATTCCAAATCTCGGAATAGATTTTTATAGCTGCATTAGAACAAAAAATATGCCATTTCTACGTTTTTTTTAAGCATAATTCTTATGGTGATTTTTGCGAACTTCTCTTTGTCAAACATAAAAACTAAGATTGGCCGAAAGCTGGCCTAGCCAGTGACGCTATTTATTTTTTTTTATATAATTTTGGCCAAATTATAATTCTCGATAATCATAAAAGTGTACAAAGCAAAAAAATTTGTGACTTATGTTGGCATCCATTTATTTTGCATTTGAAGTTCGTTGAAAATCAAAATAGCTTCATCAGCTAGACCAGCTCTCTATCAGTTTTGCCACATACTTTGTTTTTAAGTTTGACAAAGCAAAGTTGCCAGAAAGCACTGTACGAAATGTGCTTTCGGAGATTGCATATCTTTTGTTCTAATGCAGATAATAAAAATCTACTTGAAGATTTGGAATCTGCAGAAAAAACTGAATACTAAGTGTACAGCAGACTCTCAGTAAATGGAAATCTCTTAAACGGAACTGCTGCTTAAATGGAACAGATGCTTCTGAGAAGATTGGTTTCATGCTTGTATTCTGCACACTTGTTCATCTCTCAGTAAATGGAACTCCTGCTAAATGGAACATAAATTCCTAGTCCCTTCAGGTTCCGTTTAATGAGAGCCTACTGTATTAAATTTCATTCAGTTAACCCAACTAATAAAGAAAATTTTTTAAAGACCCATGTCTCTCCTAAACGGGCCCTAAACCACCTTTCTTTTCAGTCTCAGAAGATGATTTGGTATGAGTAATGCAATATCTTACCAAAACAATTCTTTTAAAAGATCATATTCTATTGGTGAATATCAGCCGATGGTGATACCTGCGTTCAAATGAGCAAAAGATATGCACCATAAGGGCTTAGCTTATCTATGTGAACGTAATTGCAACAATGCCATCTACGTATGTGGTGAAACATCTATGTCATCTTGTTAATAATTGTTCTGTTATGCCAGAGTAAATCTTTACAACCATGACCATAATTGACGTTTATTATTGTACTTTTATAATTGTTGTCGCTTCATAATTTCCTGCATTTTCTTAACCCTTTGTGCAGCAGTGGGACACATACGTCCCACTTTTCCGTCCACAGAAAAAAAATTTCTCCCACATCACCCGTTGCAATTAGCGCAACATTAAGTCACTCATATCTTACCTAAGTCATCGTAATCTCGAAAAAAATTCTTTTACCACGCTTTCGAAGGGCGGATGTAGTGTTACAATAGCGTTGAATTTCGGTCAATTTTTTATGATCGCTTCTGAATTTTCCTCTTTTTGAGATACATGGAGCCTACCAATCAAAATGCCGGATAATATCCTCCTTTTCTGGTTTTTGAGAGAGACGATCTTAGCTTCCAGTCATCACGTGTTTTTGTAAATTTGCGAAATAACTTGACCAATAAATGCATCGGAACAATCCCCTTCAAAATTATCCCGCTAATCGCGCAGCGCAATTGCGGATATTAATGCGTGGAAATATTTTCTCGATATTATATACCTCTTGAAATGTAGCCACATGTTCAGGGATAACATCTGTACTCGAAAATTTCAACAACAAAAGCTAGGACAGCCAAATGGACAAAAAAAAAGTGGTCGATGCATGCGGTGAAGTAAGCTTTACAGGGGCATACCACACCGCTTTGAAGGCTCAAGAGACGCAACTGCAGGCGGCGTTCTCCTGCTCAAATGAGGTCCGCACAATTTTTCCCGTCACAACTTTAGAAGTTATACTCTGTGCCACTTGCTTCGGCCGTTTCATCCCAAAATTCCCGTTGATGCAATCGCGAGATGGTGCCTTCATGAGGCAGTGGGACAGTGTTTTCCCACTTTTGGAAAACACTCTCATGAGTCAGTGGGACATATATGTCCCACTTTTTTTTCAGTAAACTACTGGCTTGATTTTGATGAAATTTGTTTCATACTATTTCTTTCTAGTTTATATCAATAAAGGACAGCCGTTTTTTATATTACCATGTCAAAAATATAGGACGACCGACAAAGGGTTAATTCTTTTGGCAAAATATGACATCATGGTTTTCACTATAGTATATAATTTCTCCACAACTTTTGAGCACTGTATTTAACCACAGTTTTTATTTTTAGTCATTTATATTGGCGCACCCGAAGTGTGCAGACAATGAAGACTACGTGCTCTCTGACAGTCTCGCGGAACGAGACATTGACCGAAGAAGAAGACATATTTGTGTTTATGTTTTTGCTTTGGCTGCAGCATAAAAGGGGCCGTTTGTTCTTGGGCCAAACATCTCGGTGTTCTGTTTACGATGTACCGCGACAATATCATAACATGCTTTAATGGCTTTTTACAATGGCAAATTTTGTATGTTGTGATTGCAGTTCATTTTAACAATTCTTGTCATTATGCGTAATCGGTCCCTGTTCAGTTTCTCAGCTATGAAAGCTCCTTGTTATATACTTTATTTTCTCGCATATAACCTGCACGAAAAATGCCGAAAATTTGGAGCTAGATGTGGGTTATACGTGAATATCAGTGTGGAAGCTGGCTTCACAGCAGCACTGCACGGCAATTCAAGGAATGCAATTTCACGACGACGTGGGTAGTCATTTTACAATTTTCCCCCCAAGTTGTTTTGGGTTGCAAGTTATATGCAGGGGCGGGTTATACATAAGAAAATGCGGTATACATCTCCTGCACTTCTCACCATTTCATTGACATGAATAGACCGATTCTGGTGAAATACAGAACACAAAAATCAGTGAGAATGCCAGATTGGTGACACAGTGTGGGAGTGTGCCATCTGTTGCGTCAGCTGATAAAAAACTTGAATTTTTGTACTTTGTGCATGACCAACGCACACGATGGAGGCTAATAGATGTCTTGTCATGTCTCTCGACATTTTTTGTTTTCTAGACGTCATGTCTCCGTTACATTCTGTTGCATTTCTTCTGTAAAAGTCAACTGTAAATCAGCGCTTTATCTGTTGTTTTAATTCAACCTACGCATGTATTCTTTGTGTGCTGTAAGCTGTGATTGAGGTGCACCAGTTTGTAGCAAAACCCGCCGCGGTGGTCTACTGGTTATGGTGCTCGACTGCTGACCCAAATGTCGCGGCATCAAATCCCGGCCATGGCAGCTACAGTAAAAAATGCCAGAGGCCTGTGTACTTAGATTGAGGTGCGCATTAAAGAACTCCTGGTGGCCAAAATTTCCGAAGCCCTCCACTATGGCGTCCCCCCATAATCGTATCGTGGTTTTGGGACGTCAAATCCCAACAGTTATTACTACAGTTGAGCTCCTTTATGAGAGAGATTGATGTAAGAAACAAGTGGGTGTAAGATGCACCAGTGTGCGTACATCAAAATAAGGGTTTATCAGAAAATGAGATCGTGGTACCCTGCTTATGAGAGACCCCTCGTATAAGGTACCTGAACTGCTTCCCAGCTTCTGTCTCTGTCTCATATAAAAGCGTTCAACTGTAGAAAAGAAATGTTTGGGTTTGAAATGCACTCAAACCTCATTATAACAAAGTTGCATCTTACATGAAAGTAAGTTCGTTACATCCGAAAATTCGTTATAAAGGTATATTCCTAACAGTGTATCTATTGAAAGACTATTTTTCATATACTTCGTTATAACCAATATTTCGTTATATCCGTGTTCGTTACATCGAGGTTTAAGTGTATCTAAAACTCCCTAATAATCTCCCCGTCTCGTGTCACACGCTTACTTTCCAGATTGACCAAGATCTGATCCTGCCAACGATGCGAGCCGCAGTCGAGCAGCAGCTCAACCTGATCGCTGCGGGCAAGGCCGACTACGATGCCATCCTGAGCCACACCCTGACTGTGTTCCAGCTCAAGTTCTGCTACTTTGTCACCAGCATTATGCAGATGGATGAGCTCTTTGAGGTCACCTTCACACCACTCTCGGACAGCGGGAAACCCTTGTCGAGGTTAGCTTCGTTGCGCTATTTCCCGTGCGGTCTAGGGATCACCTTTTGCTGGCTGTGTTTTTGCTTTTTGCTGTATAGTGCGCTTGTGCGAATATCACTGTCTTGGTTTGAGGCAAAGTTGAAGTGATTGGCAATTAGGATCAAATAACTTTAAAGAGAACTGGAACAGTACGAGTTTTGAATAGTTGTAGGGGGTAAAATTAGCCACATTTTAGAATTTACCATACCTGGCTCGTGTAACACGCTTTTAAACTTAAAAACAAAAAATGCAGTTGGAGTGCAGGTGATTTGTGCACTTTACCTTTAAAGAGGCCATGACACCCAATTTTCAGTCCATCTGTGTTATGTGGATTAATTATCCTGCGTTCACAAATAAGCTGGCAAAACTTTGGCACATTTGGTCAAGCACTTAATTTATTGAATATTTTTGTACACTCGCGAGTGGTCTGAGAGTCGGGCAACATTGGTGCGCTCGCGAGCCGTGACGTAACAAGTAGCTTGCTGTGTGAGCCTCTGCATTCCGGCAAACGATATTGTTGTGTGGACAGCTGCGCGCGAAATCGAGATATTTTCGATTGCTTGAGCTTGGCACTGAAATTGAACAATTTGTAGCTGCTGAAGCTGTCGTGGAAGACAACGGCTCCGTTCTATGAAGTGCATGATGTCACACATGCATGGCAAAATGGTGGTTGCTGGCGATGTGTGGTGTTTAAAGCTGGCGACTTCTAGGGCTTGTTTTGCTCTGAAGTATGCTTTTACAGTCTACTTTTCATATATGTATAGGCATAATAGACCCTCTACTCTATTTTTTGCTGCAAACCACTAATTTTGGCTGACCTATGTCCCAGCCTTCTTAATTTTGTGGCAGTGTAGGAGATCAAGCAGTTTTCCAGCATAGCGGCCCCAAGAAACTGCAGCGGGAGCCCAGTTACGCTGTTCCGTTGCTTTATTGAAGGCGAAGCTCAAGCATCGTTCAAGTATTTTTGTTTGCTTCCGCACAGCTCCTGCTTTGTGTTTTGCTAGTCTAACTTGGCCCAGTATTATGTATGCGTGAGGTGCGATTCTAAGCTAGTCTTATTGTTGAATGCTCAAGGCCTGCTGACCCCTTTGATAATGTGAATAGACCATTGTTCTGCCTAGTGGCCAAGCCAAAAAGCACAGAAAGGCACTAGAATTGGGAAAGCCGTTGCTATGAAATACCGTTCCTGCTTGTATGAAGGGAGGGAATTTTCAAAGGCTCATTTCTTTGGCACTACCTTAATGAGAACCAGCAGATGATGGAGCCAAGGTAGGTATAGGGAACATTGCAATAATTGTGATATAAATGTGAAGAAAGTAAAGTAGACGAAGGAGACAACTTGCCGCTGGCAGAGACCGAACCACGACCTTCAGATTACGCACCCGACGCTCTTACCAACTGAGCTACAGGGGCGGTCATCCCCTTGTCCACTTATCGTAGGGCATTTATGTGCATGCAAACCCTGGGAGTGTTAAAGGGCCTGTCAACAACCCCGAGGTCCAAAAATTGTTATAGAGAGAAATATGTGCACTTTTGCTATGTGAACCTGCTGCCGCAAGAATTTTGCGAATACGCGCAATAATAAGGAAGTTACAGGGGTTAGAACATCCGTTTCAGCTGGTTTCAAATTTTCGCGCGGCCTCGCCCCCCCTTCTCCGCTGTAGAAATGGGGGAGGCGTAGCCCGTCGTCGTGTGACTCCGCCCACTTCGGCAGCGTGACACGACGTCGGTGATATCATCGGCAGCCAACGACCGAGCAGGGCTTCCCCCATGAGCACGTGTCAGCGGCGCAGGGAGGAAGCGCGATGCGAAAGACGACCCTTTCCCTTGCGGTAATGTAGCGAGACGCCTCTTTATCTCGGAGGCTTTCGTTCTGGCAATACCGCTTCTCCCGGTAGTCTCGGGCTCTACAAAACGGCAGAGGGCGGAAAATGAAAATGCATACTGCGCGGCCGAAACTGCATCACCGTAGGGCCAAGGCGCTGTTTCGTAGGGCAAAGGACCAATCGGCGAGCTCAGTGCTACGTCCAAGTCGGCGATCGCCGACTTATTGATGTCACTGCACGTACGAGGAGGATTGGTCAGAGAGCGAAGGAAGCGAGGAATTGTTTTCGGTCTGCGTCTGCGTGTGTCTGCGTGGACGCGCTGTAATAACCGAGGAAGCGTGATCGCCGCGGTCTACTGTACCCGAGTTAGCGAGCTTGTTTGGGGGTGTGTTAAAAAAAAGTAGGAGCCTGTTGACGGGCCCTTTAATCCAGCGCCGCTCTTAGTCATGATGGTCAGTGTGGAACACAAGAAAGAATATTTTCAAGCTTCAAGGTGGCTGGCAAAAACTCCACAGTCCTTTATACATTTGCCCAAGGTGACTCGACAGCGAAAACATTCTTTCTTCTTCGTTGATTGTATTGATCTCTTCCCCCAACCCCCTCTAAAAGTTTTCTGTGCCCAACATTATTCTGCACAGCCTCCAGTATCTAAGGCATTGGAAGCTTTCAGCTTTCTGCACTTCGCGTGGTTTTGCATTCTCTCTCTGATCAGGTTACCTCTGACCATGCAATGATGTCATCATGCAACGTCACGCGTGACATCGTGATGACATTATAAATTTTGGCACTGTGATGTTATGATGATGGTAACATTGTCACACAATGATGATTTTTTATGCATTACATTCAAACCACGATATAACGAACCCGGATATAACGAAATATCGGTTATAACGAAGGTTAATGAAG
>JALIZH010014362.1:0-23768 GCA_030522465.1 Rhipicephalus appendiculatus | reverse complement strand
TTCCTTTTTCCTTTTCCAAATTTATATCTGAGATAGATAGATAGATAGATAGATAGATAGATAGATAGATAGATAGATAGATAGATAGATAGATAGATAGATAGATAGATAGATAGATAGATAGATAGATAGATAGATAGATAGATAGATAGATAGATAGATAGATAGATAGATAGATAGATAGATAGATAGATAGATAGATAGATTTTTACCACCCTTTGGATCATCATATCTTCCATACTTTCAGACTGTTAGCCTGACTGCTGGCTCCTGTCGTCCGAATTTTGGCCAATCTTTCTTTTTGAGTGCGTGCCATGAAAAATGGATCATCTTCGCAGTCGTCAAGCGTTTGAGCATCGCGGCACATATACTGCAGTTTTATTACAGAGCGCGCGCGCGTTCGCAAAAGCCAGCTGTGCTGTGTCGTCGCATATGTCAACAGGAAATGGATTACGCTCTGAGTGCCTATATACTACGCGGAGGGGGGGGGGGAGGGGGGTATATGTATGACGGCAGAGCAGTGACGCGCCGTGCCATTGTGATGCTTCGCTATAAACCATTCTGGTTCGTAAGCGGTTTCACGGGGCTTTACGTCCGTATTTTATAGGCATATTTCGCCGGCCGAAGCGTTATCCGAGAATAACAGTGGTCCACGAATACCTGCGTGCGCTCGCACCTTGCAAAATGCAGCATTTTTTCCCCCCTAATTGTGCATGGTTGTGCAGGATTGTTCGCACGAATGCATACTGCTGTAAACGGCGCGGAAAGGGTCATGGATTGGGGAAACACACGACTCACAGTGCCTATATGTGTGCTGTATTTCCTTATAACTTCTGTCCCGTGCTCAAGCTGTGTACAGAGGTTTTTTTTTATTATTATTAGTTGTAGTATTAAAAGCATTACTGGTGAACTAAACGCATCTTGGCCGTATCCATCTATCCAGCCTCCTACGTCTCGATACTGCCTGGGTCATCGCATTAACTTGGTATGACACGAGCGATTGACAAACATGAAAGACAAGTAATTACATGATTGACATGTCATGCATGTCACTACATGAAGGACACAGTGGCATAATGTCATTGTAGTCGTTTGGTTAACTTGTATATAATAATACCAATGACATGCGTGCATAGCATTAAAATAAATGACATGACAAACATTCCATGACACGAATTGGATAAACCCCATCATGCCCACAGTAGTCGTTTTTTTTTTTAAAAACCAAGATTACACGTGTGACGAACGTGAATATGTGATGACATGAATGACATTTAATATCATAAATATCGTGACATGCATGAAGAAATGAATTGCACGGAATGCACTACAATACATAGATGACAACAGACGCCACGAATCGCGTGTCTTACAACACAACCTCAGCATGCCGAAATAATCGATTTTTAACAAAGGTAGAGACGTATGACATACATGAATGTGTAATGACATGAACGAGATGGTGACATACAATCATAAAAAATAAATTTCACGACGTGCACTACAAGACAAAAAATAACAATACGCGCCGTGACGTCTCTATCGTGAGATCACAGGGCGTATATATATATAAAATGATATCAATGGCATGTAATCTCATGAGTTACATGCGAAAACCTTGTCTATACATGAGTGGCATAGATTTCAGAATGTCATGTTTGAGCTAGCCATCGTGGCCACTCCGTTGTCTTCACTCGACTGTCGTCCTCTTACTAGAGGTACTATACTAGAGGGTTCATAAACGACCTCTGACACTACAAAGAACGAGCGCGTTATTCCCTCTTGGCGTTTCCTGCCTATTCGGTACAATTCGTGGCGCCAGCATTCTGTTCACGTGACGTCAGGAGGAAATAAGCTCTCGATTGGCCGATATACGAGGGATATCGGTTGTGAATTGTCTCCCATACCGTGTTTTGTCACGCCGTCGAAAGATAACAGCCCTGCGAGCCTTCCTTCAGTTTGCGACTCCTGCAGACCTCGCCGTTCTATAAACGAACGCCTTGGCATCGTGCTCCCGTCTGCGCTGTCAAGATACTGTTGCATGCTACTCTCTCCTTCTTTCTATATTCTTTTCTTATTCCTATCACCCGCCGCAGTGGTATATAGCGGTTGTGGTGCTCGACTGCTGAGCCAAAGGTCGCGGGATCGAATCCCGGCCGCGGAGGCCGCATTTCTTTGGACGCGCGACACGCTAAAGGATGGCGCGCTTAGATTTAAGTGCACGTTGAAGAACCCCAGGGTGGTCGAATTTTCCGGAGCCCTCCACTACGTCGTCCCTCACAATAACGTAAAACCAGAATAGTCATTATCATCTTCTCCCTATCATCTTAACATCCCCCCTTCCACTTACCTGAAGGCGCATAGCCGTGCGCCCACTACGGCAGGCAGAAAATAGCTACCTTTTCATTTTTAGGTGTGGAGCACTTTAGGGGCCCTCATTGGCGTGACCACGCTCACAGTAAAGCGCTCCGATACAGGTCACAACAAGGCTAGCCATGCTAAAACCCGGGTTAAGGTGAACGAACAAGGTCTGGAATAATATAATTAGCACAAATAGGCAAGAATTAATTGCATTAATTTACTCAAAATCGCCAGAATGTTTCTGAAACCTGGGGCTGACTCCGACGGGGAGCAAGAGAGGGCGCCACCCAGGAGCGTAGCCAGAAATTTTTTTTCGGGGGGGGGGGATTCAACCATACTTTATGTGTGTTCGTGCGTGCGTTTGTATGTGTCCGTGTATATATACGCAAGCAAAACTGAAAAATTTCGGGGGGAGGTTTGAACCCCCCCCCAACCCCCCCCCCCCCCCCCCTTGGCTACGCCACTGGGCGCCACCACCTCGCCAAGCGAATGCCCCTCCCTCTGCCCCGCCTCTACGTGACTACATCTGATGGGGAAGCAACCTGACAGAACTCGCTGCAGAGGACGCGTACCTCAACTGCCGCAACAAGCAGGAAGTCGATAAAGCGCAGCAAAAAGCAGAGCACATGTCGCACACCGAGTTTGTGAACCTGCCTAACAAGATTCTACTCGTGCCGGGGAAACCCTACATGATTTTACCCCAAACATTGGCGTCATCGACGCTTTGGTAAACGGAACAGTGGGAACTCTACGAACGGGAATCGCTGGGTGCCCGTTCGAAGCACTTCCTCGGGTTTCACAGTATATATGGAGCTGCCATACTTTTTTTCTTCTTTGCCGAACCACTCTCTCTCCCTCTCATGCCGTCGCACGCCCGTGCTGCCTTGTCTATGACTATGTGCGTTTTAGACTGCGCAAGTGGAGATAACTGTGTAGCCGAAAAGCGCGAATTCCGATTGGCTCAACGCTTAAATAAGCTGAAGCACCTTTTTTAAAAAGATGACTTTCGAGCGTGTAAGGACCGTTTGATCCCTGCTAAGTTCAAAAAGCGATGTGACAGTTCTCATAAGTGAACGCAAATAGCACTTTTTGGCAAAAAATAGAAGCTGTGGCCCCAGGGCTTCTTGAAATCTTGAGTGAACGAGGTGACATCATCTTCGGTATGCCGAGTTATCTGCATTAGCAGTACTGCTGAATCATGGCCTCCACGATTAGTTCCGGCAGCGGCACGTCACGAGTTGGCCACGGTTGAAGATGCGAGTGACGCTTGTTCACGTAGCGCTCGGCTGTTTGTCGTTAATCCAGATATCGTAATCCGGCTGCAGAACCTTCATCTTATCTATACTTACTTGAGTCTTCGTCACTTACTTGAGTCTTCGTCACATAAAGAGCGCTCTCGCTGTTTGGATCAGTGAGCGGCGGGAACCTTCCGTCGGAGTGCAGCACGGCTCCACCAAAGGAACCGAAGATGACGTATACGTTTCCACTCCCACACTTTCGACGCGCTCGCGTGGGCGAAGCAAGAAAAACTTTTAATAATAATAATAATATATGGGGTTTTACGTCCCAAGACCACGATATGATTATGAGAGACGAGGGCTCCGGAAATTTAGACCATCTGGTGTTATTTAATGTGCACTGACATCGCACAGTACACGGGCCTCTACCATTTCGCCTCCACCGAAATGCGACCGCCGCGGCCGGGATCGAACCCGCGACCTTCGGGTCAGCAGCCGAGCGCCATAGCCACTGATCCACCGAGGCGGACAAAGGCGAACTTTCGCGTATTCTGAAGCTGCTGCGGCAACAACCGCGGAAAAAATTACGACACCGCGCCGACATTAATATCGGTCCTTGCTAACCACGAAGTGTTATCGAATTCTAAAACCTTTCCGGCTTCCCTTTAAGTGCTAACATTGTCCATGTCTTTTATGAAGAAACAAGTGACAACGTGGAGGTATCGCCTGTAGGAAGGGTTGTGAAGGCGAGAAAGAAATCACTCTCTCGTCCTTCAACTCGAAGTGGTTAAAAGGTTTTTGAGGTCTCTCTCAAAAGTTTGCGCCGGCGTCTCCTGTGGCGTTCGTATACAGACCCTTGGAAACCCTTCAAATCAAAAAGTGCGTTTTTCAAGCGCCCAGCAAGTCCTGAAATTTTCTTTCTATGAAAAATATTGGATTTCTTTAGCAATACTGTCTAAAATAGACTCTGCGATATGCTTTCTACGATCGACAAGCCTTGACCTGGCAAAATTCATTTTAGATCTAAAATGAGTTTTACTCTTGCGCTTCTTTCCTACACAGGTGCTTTTCTTTGTATCCGTCGAGCGAGCAGGGCTCGAAGACAAGTCCGGTCATTATCGATCATAATGCGTTATGTTGGTTAATGCGTTCACAAATAAGTTGGCGAAAGTTTAGCGCATATGGTCGAGCACTTAATTTGTAATTGAATATTATTTATAAAAACGCGAGCGACCTGAGAGGCGGGCAACACTGGCGCCCAGGCGAGCCATGACGTAACAAGCTGCTTGCTTCGCAAGCGTCTGATTCTGGCAAACAATTTTTTTTCCGTGCTCAGCTGCGCGTACAATCGAGCTATTTCAATTTTCTTGAGCTTGGCATTGAAATGCGGCGATTTGTAACGGCTGAAACTTTTATAGAAGACGACGGCTCCGCTCCATGCAGCACACATGGCATGAATAGCAACCACCATGGCAAAATGGCGGTTGCCGTCGGTGCATAGGTCGGCGAACTCACTCATGAGTCGACTCACTCGGACTCACTCAGACTCAGATCGAGCCGTGAGTCTGAGTCTGAGTGAGTCTGGATGAGTAATATTTTGGTGAGTTTGAGTCAGTGTTGTGGAATGGGCGCCTCCATTTCATTCCAATTCCATTCCGGGGAATTAGAAGTTGCCGTAATTCCATTCCTTTCAATTCCTAGGAATGAAAAAACTTAGCCCATTCCCACTCCGGGAATGGCTGGGCAGTTCAATTCCATTCCTGCAATTCCTAAACGTAGGAAAGGCACCTTGATAGTTTTATCGAGTTAAGACTGAACGCCCCAAAAAGCTGATGCCATCAGATGCATTAAGAACTGCAAAAGTACGCAAACACACGTTACGAAGGTCGAGGGATAGTAGCTTGGTGACACATCTCGTGCAGTACAACCACCCTATTAATTCCCATAGGGGCAGTTCTCCCGCTACCTACAGTATTTGCATGGTCAGCATGTCTGAACGAATGGCGATGTTTTAATATTGTTTAAGCTTAAATGTGTTAATGCTAAAATGACGACATAGCGTATTTTTATGCTGACAAAAGTAGTATTCAATAAGACTAAGCAGTATTGCCACGCGTCTGACTCTGGAGCGATCGTGAATATGGAGAAAACTAAGATTTGGTTAATGGGGAACAAACCCCTCTAGATCTGCCGGTATTAGTTGGAACAATACACCGCTCGGGCACCTTGCGCTCTTGCATCGAATACGGAACACTGGGCCGCACTGGTCGTCAGCACTCACGCTCGTCAAGCGCGCCTCGCAAGGATGGATGGGCTGAGGAGACCTTTCTGTGTTCCCCTGTGCGCAGGTATGCAATGTCTTCCTTGTCGCAAAGGTTATTTACGTGTGCCAGGTAGTAAACTGCTCGTGAGATAAAGATCAGGCTATGCATAGAGTATTCACCACTTTCGTGTGGGGGGTACCAATGGGAACCAACGCCCAGGGATAATTTGTTTCTCCCTTCAGTATCTGCTGGGATAATGCATTTGTTTGTACACTAACTTATACCTCGGTTTCTTTTTACAAATTGGCAGATCGTTCACACTTTTTCACCACGCCTAGCCTTAGCTCTGGCTAACTAAAGGTGTACCTAGAGAATGCGTTGTGGTCTTCGTCTTCGAAAAAACATGTACTCAGGCCTACATGTCTATTTTGAGCATGATATTACAGTAGTAGCAATTAAGGGGGTGGCAAAATGCGTTCCTCCCCAATGCCCTCTTTGCTTGGCGATGCGAACACGGGGGAGACAGCAGGCGGCTGGGATGCAGCCGAGGGAAAAAAAAAAACAAGGCGTATGGGGAGGTATGCCGCCGCCCTAGTACCGCACGACGGATAGCAACGGCATAGAGCCGCGGTTACGCGAACAATAGAGACCAACTTCGGAGCAACTCAGTCTATATAATGACAGAATTCTAGTAGGCGCGTTGCTTATAAATGTTCCGTGCTTGTAATCAGCCAAGCCATTTTAGAAATACTGCTTTATTGTTAAATTCGAGGCTCTGACTTACTAATGTTTGAGGTTTGAAAAACAGCGCGTAGACGAAAACGTCCTCCATTTTGGAAAAAAAATTCATAGCATATCCACGGATATGCTGGATGTGAGGCATAAGTGTGATGAGTGGGCGAAGCTCCGGAGGTTCATCGGTAAACCGTGAATCTTCCGTGAAATTCGCTCAGTACATCATCAAAGACGTGACAAACACTGTGTGTATATATACAAGAAATTTATATTTTATGAGCCGTGATTTTCCGTTTTGTTTTCGTTTCTTCGTTGGTCGTGGTTACCGTTTACATAAGCCGTGGCTTCCGTTCCCCCCTTCATTATAACGGCTTTATGGTCGGTGAAATGGAGGGAGAGTGGTTCCTGGATGGGTCGTAGTGGAAAGTTTGCAAAGACGAGATCGATGCAGGTTCCTCGGATGGTGGTTGGTTGCATGTGGTCAAACGATATGCATGTGAGACTATATCGCGATGCCATGTGTTGTATGAGCCAACTGTTTTCAGTGATGTCAACGTTAAAGTCACCCACCAGTAGGGTAACGGGACACGCTTATTCTTCATCGTCATCAGCGTCATGTCATCGTTACGACGCATTGTGGGTACATTCCATGTGCTGTGCCGTGATGGCAGCGTCATCGTCATCGCACAGCGGTGGCTACGACAACAATGGACGGAGGATGGAACGACTTACGGCGTAAGGAGCTTCGCCCCTAAAAGACGTAATTTCATTCCCATTCCCTTCCGTGCAAAATGCGCTTAATTCCATTCCCATTCCATTCCTCCAAGCGTTGTGCCCATTCCATTCCCATTCCATTCCGGGGTCGCAAAAATGTGGAATGATTCCGGAGTCATTCCAATTCCGGAATGACAACTCCGCAACACTGGTTTGAGTCCGAGTGGGTCCAGTTGAAGAAAATTTTGGTGAGTGTGAGTCCGAGTGAGCTCGGCTCAGGAAAATTTTGGTGAGTGTGAGTCCGAGTGAGTCTAAAGCGCAAGGCATATTTCTTGAGTGAGTCTGAGTGAGTTCCACTCATTTCTGCCGACTTATGGTCCTATCTACTCATCTTCAGGATTACTATCAGCCTTAGCTGGATTCACCTTTATACTAACGTGTAATAACACGTATTCCAAAGTGTCGTTCTACACACTTTCAATATTTATTGACCAGAGGCACGAATTACGTCGCGGGGGTGCTTTGACCTGCCCCCCCCCCCCCCCCCAACCAACTCTACCAGGGAAGTTCTTAATAAATATATTGCCACGCGCGGTTCTTTTACTGTATTCGGTTTCCGCCCACAAAGACTATCAGCAGTACTCGGCACAGACCGCGCCTTATTGTTCCAGAAGCTTCTCGCTTGTAGTAGATCGTTCTGTTAAGATTACACGCAAGACGCTAACACTCAAGATTATTCCAGAGCGTGCGCGACGACTAATGATAAGGCTAGAATGTTCGACGTGCGTGAGTTATATAAGCCGGCGCGTTCCAACGATGTTTAGTTGATCGACGGTCGACGCTCTGTTCGCCGCTATCAGTGCAGTGTGTATTGCTGTAATCTGACTTTCTGTTTACCGGCCACAAGTTCGGCCTAATAAACAGTTTCATTTTGAACCCACCGAGTTCTGCCTTTCGTCGACGTCACGACCACGTGACATCTGGTGGAGGTGCTTCCCGGTCCATGTACCGAACACCCCCTCCAGCCGTGAGCCAAGCCCACACCGCCAAGGGGGACACCGACGTCAACGCTGAGCAGCGAGCCAGCCGCAGGCGAACAAGGGCTACCTCCAGAGTTCGGACCCCTACCGGATAAGACTCTAAAGTCCAAGGCCACGACCACTACTGCGACAACTATGACAGCCACTGCACCAACTCCCGGAACGGTCGTGATGCAGCAGCCAAGGGAGCCACCGACTTTCCGTGGATCATCTTTGGAAGACCCGGAGACGTGGCTGGAGACGTACGACCGAGTGGCCAGCCTCAACCACTGGGACACGGAAGAGAAGCTACGTCGCGTCTACTTCTACTTGGAAGACGCGGCAAGAACCTGGTTTGAGAACCGCGAGTCAGCACTTCAAACCTGGGATCTCTTCCGCGGCGCATTCCCTGGGCACGTTCACGACCGTCGCCCGCAAGGAAAGGGCCGCTTCTTCGCTGGAGACACGGGTGCAACTACCAAATGAGAAAGTGGCGATCTTCGTCGAAGAAATGACGCGGCTGTTCCGGCACGCTGACCCCAACATGCCCGAGGAGAAGAAGGTCCGTTTGCTCATGCGAGGGGTCAAGCAAGAACTATTCGCTGGGCTGATGCGGAACCCACCGACGACCGTCCAGGAATTCCTGTCGGAAGCAACAGCGATCGAGAAGACACTGGAAATGCGAACCCGCCAGTACAATCGCCCAACGAGTCAAGACAGCCCAGCCGTTTATGCTCTCGACGACTTGCGCGAAACGATCCGAGCGATCGTGCGGGAGGAACTGCGCAAGCTGTTACCCTCACCACAGCCGCAAGTGGACTCCATCGCAGACATCGTTCGAGAGGAAATCCACCAGTCGATGGGCACCCCTCTGAACCGCCACGTCCCCAGCCGCAAGCCATGAGCTACGCAGCTGCAGCCCGACGCTATGCTCCCGCTCCACGCCCACGTCAAGAGGTCGCACCGCCGCATTTCCGCCGTCAGACAGCGCCGCCACCACCACCGACGCCGTACCGTCCACCCGCCGGCCAGCACTACGCTCGAGGAAGACCGACGTTTGGCGCGCCCCTGACAACCGCCCGCTCTGCTACCACTGCGGGGAGGCCAGCCACACGTACCGCCGCTGCCAGTACCGACAGATGGGGCTGCGCGGATTCGCCGTCAACGCGCCGCGTCCGCAGCCAGGCGAACGGCCTCGCGACATCGACGACTACATCACCGGAACACACTGGACACCCCGACGACCTTCCCGCTCGCCGTCGCCCGGCCGCTACATGTCACCGCACCGCGGGCAGGCACTGGCCCAAACCGGGGCCGGTCGCCTAGCCCGTATCCGGGAAACTAAGGGCAGCAACCGATGGGAGGGTGCGGTTGCTGTACGACGAAATGCCGAAGATCCTCCGCGGCCGCCGACGATGACAACGCGACGAGACCTGCGCAGCACGACGCAGCGAAGCAGACGAAGCCCCTGCCGAGGAAACCTCGTGGACCGAAGAAAACCTGACGACGCAGCATGAAAGCACCACAACATTTCGACGTAGCCGTGATCCGACGCCGCGACCCAACCGCAACGCACGACGACGAACCAGCGACCTCGACGTAATATTCGACGGCCACAACGTCACCGCTCTCGTCGACACTGGAGCCGACTATTCCGTCGTCAGTGGGTCTTTCGCGACGAAGTTGAAGAAAGTAAAGACTGCTTGGCAAGGCCCTGAAATCAGGACCGCTGGGGGTCATCTAATAACGCCGGCCGGTGTCTGCACCGCAAGACTCACCATCAATAACCGGACTTATCCCGCCAGCTTTCTAATTCTGCAGAACTGCTCCAGGGATGTGATACTGGGGATGGACTTCCTAAGTCAACACGGCGCCGTCATCGACCTGAGGTCTGAGTCGATAACACTGACTTCAGAAAAAGCGTTGCCGCCCCACACGTCGCCGGAGAATCATGCCTTGATTGTAATAGAAGAGCAGGTCACCGTTCCGCCTCTTTCCAGCGTCGTCATTTCCGTCGGCACCGAAATACCCGCTAACATTGAAGGCGTCGTCGAGGGCGATCAGCACCTGCTTGTGAACCCGATCAGATTTGCGTCGCAAAGAGGCATCGCCGAGTTGCGCGACGGCAAAAGCAAAGGTACTGCTGACAAACTTCAGCCACGAATATAGGCACCTCAACATTGGTACGACGGTCGCCTACATCGAGAAATTCGTGGACA
This sequence comes from Rhipicephalus appendiculatus, assembly GCA_030522465.1. Lineage (NCBI taxonomy): Eukaryota > Metazoa > Arthropoda > Arachnida > Ixodida > Ixodidae > Rhipicephalus > Rhipicephalus appendiculatus. The sequence goes on along the minus strand of JALIZH010014362.1, from coordinate 13,218 downwards.
CCAGCAACGCTTTCGCCCTCTCGATACTGCCGAACTTTCTTCGACGAATCGAGGTCCCGAAACAGATTTCCCGACGTCAACCCCAGCCTCCCAAAGCAGAAGCAAGACCAGCTCAAGAAATCTGCTCCTGCAATTCAAGGACTGCTTCTCATCGTCGTCAAGAATTCGACAGACCCCAGTCGCCAAACATCGTATCATAACCGAAGAAAGTGCACGACCAGTCCGTCAGAGCCCGTATCGAATTTCGACGCGAGAACGCGAAGCCCGTGAAAGCAAGTCGACGAAATGCCACTTTACGCGACGACATAATCCAGCCGTCCAAGAGTCCCTGGGCGTCTCCCGTGGTGTTGGTGAAGAAGAAGGACGGGACGCTACGTTTCTGCGTCGACTATCGTCGCCTGAACAAGATCACGAAGAAGGACGTGTACCCCTCCCACGGATAGACGACGCCCTGGATCGACTCCCACAACGCGAAGTACTTTTCGTCGATGGACCTGAAGACAGGCTATTGGCAAATCGAAGTCGACGAGAGAGACCGAGAAAAAGACTGCCTTTATAACACCAGACGGCCTGTTCGAGTTTAAGGTAATGCCTTTTGGTCTTTGCTCGGCCCCCCGCGACCTTCCAACGCGTTATGGATACTGTACTGGCTGGCTTGAAGTGGCAGACTTGCCTTGTGTACTTGGACGACGTCGTTGTGTTTTCCTCGAACTTCGACGAACACCTGCGGCGCCTTGAAGCTGTACTCCAGGCAATCAAGACCTCCGGACTCACTCTCAAGCCAGAGAAGTGCCGCTTCGCGTACGAAGAACTTTTTGTTCTTGGGCCACGTGATAAGTAAATCCGGAGTACACCCCGACCCGCAAAAGACAACCGCCATCGCTGCTTTCCCGCCACCCACCGACAAGAAGGCCGTGCGTCGATTTCTCGGCTTGTGCGCCTATTACAGGCGGTTCGTTAAAAACTTCGCCCGCATCGCCGAGCCTCTCACCCCTAACCTCACCAGGACCGACGTCGAGTTCAAGTGGGAAACGCCGCAGGAAGAAGCATTTCAGGAACTAAAACGACGCCTGCAAGCGCCTCCGTTACTTGCGCATTTCGACGAACACGCCGAAACAGAAGTGCACACCGACGCGAGCAGCGTGGGACTCGGCGCCGTCCTTGTGCAGAGGGCGGACGGACTGGAAAGGGTTATCAGTTATGCTAAGCCGGTCGCTATCAAAGGCAGAGGCCAACTACTCCACAACAGAAAAGGAGTGCCTTGCCATCATCTGGGCTACATCAAAGTTTCGCCCCTACCTTTACGGCAGGCCCTTCAAAGTTGTGAGCGACCACCACGCCTTGTGTTGGCTAGCTAGCTTGAAGGACCCTTCTGGTCGCCTCGCACGGTGGAGCCTGAGACTTCAAGAATTCGACATTACCGTCGTTTACAAGTCGGAAGAAAGCACTCTGACGCTGACTGCCTGTCTCGTGCTCCCGTCGACCCACCGCCGCTGGACGACCAGAATGATGACGGCTTCCTGGGAACCATAAGTGCCGACGACTTCGCCGAGCGACAGCGCGCCGATCCGGAACTCAAGGGCCTTATGGAATACCTCGAGGGCAAAGCCACCGCGGCGCCAAAGGTATTCAGACGAGGACTGGAGTCGTTTTTCATGCGCAACGGCGTTCTCCTAAAGAAAAACTTCTCGCCACTTCGGCCCGACTCCCTCCTCGTAGTACCTTCGGCATTACGACCAGAAGTTCTGCATGCTTTGCATGACGACCCGACGGCTGGACACCTTGGATTTTCCCGTACGCTGGCAAGGATACAAGAAAAGCAATACTACTGGCCTCGCCTCACTGCCGACGTCACCCACTACGTGAGGACTTGCCGAGATTGTCAGCGACGGAAGACACCACCGACTAGGCCAGCCGGACTTCTGCAACCCATCGAGCCACCTCACCGGCCGTTCCAGCAAATCGGCATGGACTTACTGGGGCCGTTCCCGACGTCGAATTCCGGAAACAAGTGGATCGTCGTAGCTACTGACTACCTCACCCGCTACGCCGAGACAAGGGCCCCTGCCCAAGGGCAGTGCCGCCGAGGTAGCAAAGTTCTTTGTCGAGAACATCGTACTGCGTCATGGCGCCCCAGAGGTCCTCATTACCGACAGAGGGGTACGGCCTTTACCGCGGACCTAACTCAGGCGATCCTAAGGTACAGCCAAACAAGTCACCGCCGGACCACCGCCTACCACCCACAGACCAACGGCCCTGACCGAGCGTCTAAATAAGACCATCGCCGACATGCTGGCCATGTACGTCGACGTCGAACACAAGACGTGGGACGCCATCCTTCCGTACGTGACCTTCGCTGCATACAACACGGCCGTGCAAGAAACGACGCAGATGACGCCATACAAGTTGGTCTACGGACGGAGCCCGGCAACGACGCTCGACGCCATGTTACCGAACGTCACCGATGAGGAAAACATCGATGTGACCGCCTACCTACAGCGCGCCGAAGAAGCACGACAGCTGGCCCGGGCCTGCGGATCAAGAATCAGCAGACGACTGACAGCCGCCGCTACAATCTTCGACGACGGTTCGTGGAATACCAGCCCGGTGACCGCGTTTAGGGTGTGGACCCCGATACGACGCCACCCGGACTTAGCGAAAAACTTCTGCGACGATACTTCCGGACCGTATAAGGGGTGCTTCCGACGTCTCGGCACACTCGACTACGAGGTTGTCCCCGACGGCATTTCGAACTCTCAACGGCGCCGCGCGCGACCCTGAAGTCGTCCATGTCGTGCGCCTCAAGCCGTTTTACGCGCGGTAGTGAACCTGAGGACTGTCCTTTTTTTTTTTCTTTCATTGGACTTTCTTGCTTATTGAACTTTCTTGATTTATTGTCGTTATTTATTGTTGCATGTATTTTTACCATGTGTTTGGTTCTAAGCATCGGGACGATGCCTTTTCTCAGAGGGGGCATTGCCACGCGCGGTTCTTTTTACTGTATTCGGTTTCCGCCCACAAAGACTATCAGCAGTACTCGGCACAGACCGCGCCTTATTGTTCCAGAAGCTTCTCGCTTGTAGTAGATCGTTCTGTTAAGATTACACGCAAGACGCTAACACTCAAGATTATTCCAGAGCGTGCGCGACGACTAATGATAAGGCTAGAATGTTCGACGCGTGAGTTATATAAGCCGGCGCGTTCCAACGATGTTTAGTTGATCGACGGTCGACGCGCTCTGTTCGCCGCTATCAGTGCAGTGTGTATTGCTGTAATCTGACTTTCTGTTTACCGGCCACAAGTTCGGCCTAATAAACAGTTTCATTTTGAACCCACCGTTCTGCCTTCGTCGACGTCACGACCACGTGACAATATTGTACGTTGTCATCTCTTTTTAGAAATATGACCTTACTTGTTTGCGAGTACTCATAACTCGTATTCGAGGGTACTATATTGTTACAGGAAATATGCAGACTCGTAGGGGTGGGTACAGATGTATTTTACAACTGCCTAAGCGAGCAGCGCCACCGATACTGATCGGCTCGCGCCAGTCTATCCTCTTTGTCGTCCTTCCCTTCGTCCTCTTCATCTCGATGCCACTGGTACGTAGCATGACCCCCTGGTGGCGGAAGCACCGTCCCGGAGCTTTAGAGGTCGTTGTCAGACGCACTGTTGTAGGACTTGAGCCGTGAGACGTGAACAACATCACTGGACCGAACAGATGACGATAGACAGATGGGGCCGATCTCATAAGTAACAGGTGTTACTTGACGCAGTACACGGTAAGTGTGGTGATAGCGCCTATGCGTGTCAAGTGTCCGTGATATCTGGCGCTGTCGCCCACAATTGTAAAGTGTTGCTTGTACGTGACGTCATTGGTCACATGAGTGTCTGCTATATATGTATGCTGGTTGCATGGAATAAAGGTTGATGTTATCTCGCCCGCATCGGAAGCGGCTCAGTCCCTTTCTCTGCTCCTGCGGCCGGCCCGGATGCGCATGGCCTTTCGCTAGGCCGCAACACGACAGTAAGGTCCCTGTGTAACGCGACAAAAGCTTCTCAGATAGGCCCACCCGACGATGAGGGGACCAGAGTAGCACAAGGGTACCAGGAGCGAAATGAGCGTCTTGATGTGAAGCATCTTAGCGACGTCGTTGGTTGCTCTGCGACGCCGTAAGCCGAGCGCGGGCAAGCTGACGGGCATGATCGGCTCGCGCTATAGCGTCACGGGCATACTCGCTGGTGGACGAGGGATTGGCTGAAATGATGGTGTCCAGCGGTAAGGTCGGCTCTCTTCCGTACAACAGGTAGAAAGGAGAAAAAGCCTGCTGTGTCGTGATGCGATGAATTGTACGCGAAAGTTGCGAAGGGTAGGGCAAGATCCCAATCTCGGTGGTCCGGCGACACATACATGGCGAGCATCTCCGTAAGAGTACGATTAAAGCGTTCCGTGAGGCCGTTGGTTTGAGGGTGGTAAGCAGTGGTCAGTTTGTGTTGCGTGGAACAGGAGCGCAGGATGTCGGCGATGACTTGCGATATAAATGTACGGCCACGGTCTGTGAGCAGCTGTCTTGGGGCTCCGTGAACCAATATAACGTCCCGTAAGAGGAAGTCAGCAACGTCGGTTGCACAACTTGTCGGTAAAGCTCGCGTGATGGCGTAGCGTGTAGCGTAATCGGTGGCCACGGCTATCCACTTGTTTCCCAATATTGAAGCGGGAAAAAGGCCCAAGCAGGTCTAAGCCAACGCGATAAAATGGTTCCGTGGGGATATCGATTGGTTGAAGATGGCCAGCGGGTAGCAGCGACGGTGTTTTTCGTCGTTGGCGTAACTCACACGTGGCGACGTATCGGCGTACCGAGCGAGCAAGGCCTGGCCAGAAGAAACGGCGCCGTACGCGCTCGTACGTGCGAGATACGCCAAGGTGTCCAGCTGTGGGCGCGTCGTGAAGTTCAGCGAGGACACAGCGCCGTAAATGCTTAGGCACAACAACAAGAAGGTCAGGCCCGTCAGTTCGGTAATTACGACGGTATAGGACGTCCTTTGAAGCACAAAGTGTCGGACGGAGGCGTCATTCGGGGAAGATTGCGTGCGGCTGATGATGTCAAGCAGCAGTGGGTCCCGTTTCTGTTCTTCCCCAATGTGAAGGAAGTCGGACACTGACAAGATAGAGTGCTCCGTGGTCGCGTCGGTGTCATCAGGATCCTCGGCAGGGTACCGGGAGAGGCAGTCGGCATCAAGGTGCAGGCGGCCAGATTTGTACATGACCGAATAGGAAAATTCTTGCAGACGCAAAGCCCACCCCGCACCTCCACCAAATATGTTACAGGAAATATGCAGACTCGTAGGGGTGGGTACAGATGTATTTTACAACTGCCTAAGCGAGCAGCGCCACCGATACTGATCGGCTCGCGCCAGTCTATCCTGTTTGTCGTCCTTCCCTTCGTCCTCTTCATCTCGATGCCACTGGTACGTAGCAATATCAAAAGGCGCCAAGAAAAACATCAATTACGATATATTGGTGTTAAAGAGCATTGACACCATGGTCGAAAAAGCTAATTCTAGGTTTCATATTAATTAAAGCGCAACAGACAGGACAAGAAAAGGACACTACGAATACTTTCTTGTCCTGTCTGTTGCGCTTTAAATAATATGAAACCATACCAACTAGGCCAGCTGTCGACTTCGCTATAATTCTAGGTTAATGGACTCATGAGTCGACTCACTCGGACTCACTCAGACTCAGATCGAGCTGTGAGTCTGAGTCTGAGTCTGAGTGAGTCCAGGTGAGTAATGTTGTGAGGAGTTTCAGTCCGAGCGAGTTCGGTTGAAGAAAACTTTCGTGAGGCTGAGTCCGAGTGAGTCCGGATCAGGAAAAATTTTGGTGAATCTGAGTCCGAGTGAGCCCTAAGCGCAAAATATATTTCATGAGTGAGTGTGAGTGAGCTTCACAAGTTTTGCCGACCTATGCGTCGGTGGCGGGGTTTAAAGCCGGCGACTTCTTATTTTGCACTGAAATACTATTTTACAGACTATTTTTCGTTTATGCATAGGCACGATAGACCCTCTACTTCTATTTTTCTGAAAGCCGCCAACTCTTGGGTGACCTTGTCATGGCCCCTTTCAACCACGACCGCTCGCTGGACAAAAAAAACACCGCTGTACTTCTACCAAAGTTGCAATTAAAAACAGCAGAAGAAAATTGGTGTGGGAACTTCCTTAAAACTTCTGACAGTCAGAAGTTCTCTAATCTGCACGAGCGAAGCCTAATATAGCTCTTTCGATAGTTCTTGTGTATTTTAAGGCGAAAGCCTTGTAATGCCTCATCAAATGCGAAAAGGCACGGTCTGCGTTGACACGAACTATGCAAAAAGTGATCACAGATTACTCTTTCATGACGTTATCATGACGTTACAGGATGTCATCCCACGTCGACGCTTGGTCAGATGTGGGCCGATCTCGGATGTAGTGCTTTAAGGGCTGCAAAACCATGTGAGGTACACAGAAAGCTGCGATGCCTCCAATTGTGGAGGCACTACAAAGCCACGTTCGAAGCAGAAAGCTTTCATGGGGGGGAGGGAGGTTCAGTACAACCGACTGATAAGAAGAAGCAAAAGAAGATGTCTTAAAGGGACCCAGCAAAACGATTTTTCGCGTATTAGTAAAGTACAATTTCACAATCCCGAAAACACCACTCTTACCGCGACACGAAGCTTGGTAAGCGACAAAACGCGCGAAAAGAAAATGCGGGTGGAGACGCCACCTTGAGATTCCCGCACCGAACACAGTGACGTCATAGATTTTCAAGGCGTCTACTGGGTCCTACGTACCTTCTAATCGATAAAAAAGGAAGTGCATTGTCATCTGTGGGTGCCATAGACCCAGCATACGAAGTTTCAGAAAATTCCATCGAGCCAATGTCGCGAAAATACGAAAAATACATTTTGAAATTTTCGATGTCACGCGCGGAGATTTCGGCTCGAAATTTAACAATGAAACTTCAACCTTGATTTTCTCCGCTAATAATGACCTTATGATAGTGAAACATATGACATTAGAGTTCTCAGTGTGTAGTTTGTCAATCTAAACCAAGCCATTGTTTCTCTTTAGGGTCCCTTTAAGGGACGAAGGGTGGTGGTGGTATCATTTACAGAGAGGTTATGAAAACCCTATTTTAGTGGGTCAGCTCCCTTATACAATACTAGGTGGAGTCCCTAGTCAGGGACACGATTGGTCCGGAACGCTTTCCTGACACGCCGGACCATGGCTTTTTGGGCCAGAATGTCCTGGCAGCCGAGCAGGACCGCTTCCCAGTCCTCTCGGGTTGGGTTGGGCATGTTGGTAGGAGATAATAAATGTAAGAACAGCGCAGCAGAGAAGGGCCAGCGAAGAACACACACAGCGCTGCGTGTGTGTGTTCCGCAATCCTTGTCTGTTGCGCTGTTCTTACATTTAGCATAAGGTATACCCTGTGATTTTTAGATGAACGAGGCCTTGTCCCCCCCCTTCGCACCATTGTCCACCGTAGCCTGATGGTGATGACGCTGCCACCACGGCACAGCACATGCAAGGTAACCATTATACGCCATGACGATGATGCTGATGACGATGAAGAATAAGCGCGTTCCAAACCCCACATTCTATTTCTGGCATGGATGAAAACGATCGTGAACACGCTCTCGCCCGCGAAAGGCAAAGCGGCAACACCGACAACAAGCTGCTACTCCATTGTATATTACTGTACACACGCGTTGTCACTCATTTACATGCGTGAGTTTGCAGTGTCATGGGTGATTTACGGTAAGAACGATCCCCAGTGCTTCGCCCACTCGTCATGATTCACTTCGTGGAAATGCAATATATATATATATATATATATATATATATATTTAGTTTGGTTTAGGTCGTAATTCTCTAGGCGGGTGGCTGTCTTCGAGTTCGAACTCGATGAAGCCCACCCGCGACATGCATGTGACCTTATTGGTTTGTTCTACGCGAGAGAGAAAGAAAAAAACTTTTATTTATGCAGGCCTAAAGGATCGAACTATTAATTGATTTTTGTTGTTTGCCGGCGAGCTCATCGTTGTGTGAAAGTTACTAACGTATGTATGTACTCGTTTGTTCGACGGCGTGTAATGTGTCCGTTTGTTCTAGAGAGCGGTCCCTTTGAAACCCCACCACCTGGACAGCATGTCGGAGCGAGTGCTCCTCAGATATGTCAGAGATATACAATGTGCAAGTTTTAATATGTCTCATTCGGGTAACTGAGGTCAAATAAAGTAATTAGGATAATGTCTGGATCTGCGCGCTCGTTTCATCTCCACGGCGCCGACCAAGCAAGAATTCTGCGCTACAATAGACGTGGCAACGGCTATGAGGGTTTAACTGGGTTGCAGTGATTACAGCAAGGCATTAAGTGAAGCTTGTTTTGAACGACATTTCAGTGGCGGCGGCGAGTAACCCGGCGCCGGCGAGCGTGCGAAAATGCGGCTCTCGAATGTGCGCCGGTCACATGCGCCCTTTTTCAGTAACTGATGCTCTCTCCATCGGGGACTTGTCGGCGATAAACTGGTTCTGATATGGCAGTCTCATCCTTTATCGAAGCGACTTGCCATTTCGATCTTCATTGTTGACTGGATATGACCGCATGACTGTCGTTGTTGCCTGTAACAACTGAAGTGTTGCGCTGTTAGCACGTGGGTGCAGGTCAAGTTCCCGGCACTAAGGGAAGGGAAAAAAATGCTGCCAGCTTTACTCCGCGAAAGCCGTTGAAACAACGAAGCTGATGCCCCCCCCCCCCCCCCATCTTTCATCAGGCTATTGCCATACTTTTTTTTTTCAAGTCTTTCCAGGTATTTCATGTGTTGCAAATCTTTTCCAAGTATTTCTGAGTTGTACCATAGCTTTTTATTTCACACTCTGTAATTACTACGGACGACGATATGATCACTCACTGAAACGCTTGGAGCAATACAGTACAGCGTTCCAGTGCGGCCGTGGCCCCTTCCACCCACCCGTTCGCCTTAGGTGCATATTCTGCGCTGGAACGCAAGCAGCGTTGCTGCTGTGCATGACAAGCCTGCGTTACGCCAAGGGACGGCGAAGTGTCGACTAAAAGAACAGCTTCTCTGTTAAAACTTCGGAGGGAGCATTGCGCTATGCGATAGAAAGAAAGCAAAAAAAAAAAACCGCCAGGCCTGCGCGGAACTCGCAGCACAGCCACAGCGAAAGCTGGGAGAGCGGTCTTTCTAGAGCCTTTTTTAAACATTCTTGGGTCCAGCTACAACAACCGCACTTGCATGGTACCCACTACGCCATAAATCATCATAATTTTTCTGTAGTGGGGAAGCGTCTACTATGCCATTATTCGTCATTCTTCAGAAAAGCGCGGTACCCGCTACACTCTTGTAACGCATTATGTAACGCGGCGGCGGACAACTACGGCGCAGAAACGACCCTTGTTGTGATCTCATAACAGCTTTCGCTGTAAAAAAAGTTGTAGGTCAGACCCGCACGTGCCTAGCTTCGCGTGAGACCATTTTCCCGATTGGAGAAGGGCTCCTGCATTTTAGGGGCGAAGCTCCTTATCCCGTGGGTCGTGCGTCCCATGTTTGTAGTAGTAGCCACCTGCTGATGACGATGACGATCGCGATGCCATACAACACGTCAGCGTGCCATACAACACATCAGCGTCATAACGATGACGCTGATGACGATGACGATCGCGATGCCACCACATGGAATGTACCCACTATGCGTCATAACGATGACGCTGATGACGATCGCGATGCCATACAACACATGGCATCGCGATATGGTCTCACATGCATATCGTTTGACCACATGCAACCAACCACCATCACGTCTTTGATGATGTACCTCCGGAGCTTCGCCCACTCATCATCATTCACTCCGCGGATATGCTGTGATTTTAGATGCGAAGCATCTTATGCTCGGGGCTCTGTCCGTCCCTCCCGTGTCCCGCGTCCCGCGTCCCCCGTCCCGCGTCCGGCCACTGTCATGAAGTAGGGAAGCACCCATTATGCGAACGAGAACCCTGTAGTAATATGAAAGGCCGTCAACCACTATCACAGTCATCAGAGTCACGGCCTAGAGCAGAGAGGCTGCTTAGCAATGGCTAGGCAGGTGGTGTCTATCGCCCAGGTTGACCCCATTCCTTGATCTCGCTTGCATGTGTTCGGAGGGGGGCTTAATGCGTCCCTCCTTCCCGCGCCCCACACCACCACAGCGCATGCGCGTCCCCTCCCCTGTGCTCTCCTACGCTCACCCCCTTCCTCTTCTCTGGGAATCATCTACTCTACGGAGCGGCGCATGCGCTTCCTCTCCCCCTCTCCTCTAGGAATACTCTACTCTACGGAGCGGCTCCGGCGTCCCACATCCCCACAGCGCATGCGTGTCCTCTCCCCCCTCTCTCCTCTTGGAATCATCTACTCTACGGAGCGGCTCACGCGTCCCACACCCCCACAGCGCATTCACGTCCCCTCCCCCTCTCTCCTCTCCTACGGTCCCCCCCCCCCCCCGTCCTTTCCTCTAGGAATCCCTCTACAGAGCGGCGCGAACGACAGGTGGTGTGACAGCTGCTTACCCCGCTGGGGGGCGCCACGGTACTTCCGCGGTATGAAAATGACGGAGCGCGCCCGCCTCATTCTCTCTGCTGCGCAACGCCGCGATGAGCGCCCGGACCACTGCCGTGAAATGAGAGCGGCGACGTTCCTCCCGCTCAAGCTAATTATCTCCCCGCTGCTTCGCATGCACACATGGTTCCCTTTAGCGGGAGATGGGTAATTTTTTTTCTTTTTGTATTCGCCATTACCGTTGGCAGCGAAAGTGGGCCTTCGTGTGTATGCTGTTATGCCAATAAGCTTTCATGTTTTACGATGCTGTAGGCGCACGCAACAAATCTTTTGCTTATTTTGACAACCCTCTTCAATGTTTTCTGTGGCAATTTTTAGAGCAGAGCTCTTACGGTCGAGGTTGGCCGTGTGTCGTAGATAGAAAATGATCACCATAATGAACCGGCACGCGCCATGTTCGTCCGGCCTCTTCGTCATATCCTTCCTCTTCTTCGCTACCAGAAGACGTGCGCCGATTTGACCGGTGAATGATGCAGTAACTTCATGAGCGAGAGAACGAGCACACAGAGAGAGAAAGACAGAAAGAGAGAAATTCTTGGCGAAAAGATATTTTTTGCTGATGCGAGTGCCCGCTGTTAAGAATGGGGTTGCGTGGCCGGTGCGAACACGAGTGGGTGTCGTGCTCGGAGGCACTTTACCGGAGCAGTGATGAGGACAAGCCGATGGAAGGAAAATGCTTATGTACAGGGTTGCCGTTGGGTGGACTTGAAAAGGAGCCAGAACTCAAGCCAAAAGTAGCCAAAAGTAGCCATGCCATTTAATATTATCGCCAAATTCGTAGCCAAGTGGAACAGAAGTGGTATTATGAGCAGATTCTTTAGTATTGATCAATAAATAATACCATTTTGAATAAGTAAGAGCATAGGAAGCCACCGATAAGTTGGAAATAAATTAAGTGAACGAATTTTGATAAATTCATTACGCGTACATATATATTTTATGTAGAAAATATGAGTTCTTGCCAGACACAAAGTTATATTAAAATATTCCAGCCAGCAAGTCAGAAGGAACATGTAAAGTTGAAACAGATTTTCGTTGAAGCTGCAGACCAAATTCTGGCTGTAGATGAACAGCTAGGCCAGCTAAATTTTGTTGCAGATGTCTGTTTTCCCATTTACAGGAGAACACGCATTGCGCATCAGAATTATTCGTAAAGCTTGCGCGTAGCGTCACAATAGATGGCGGGAAGCTTGAGCACCGAGCTGGCCACGTGTTCGTCACCATGCACGCAACTTCTCCACTCCGCATTATGAGACGCGCTAAGCGTCGCGTAAGGGTGCCTCGATGCGCACCAGCCTACTGGTGGGTGGAGGACGACCGTACGCATCCGCTGAAGCGAGAGAAAAGCTTAAAAACAGTGTTTTGTCTGCAAAAATGAGAAAAAAAATGGCTACTTAATGCGCCAAATCAGCACTTTAAAAGTAGCCAGAAAATAGCCATGGCGCCAACTGCAAATTTTTGTCGCCAGACGGGGTCGAAAAGTAGCCAATTTGGCGCAAAGTCGCCACCAACGGCAACCCTGCTTATGTACAGTGTTTACATGGTTCCGATCTCGACGAACAGGCTTTGGCGCGGTTTAGTGCTCCGGATTAAATAACATGGTTGGGGTCCACCCCCCTTTCGTCTCAACGCGGTGGGCGAGAAGTCCACCAATCTTGCACCACTGGCAGGTGCGCTATAAAGGTCACGCTTTCGCCTCCAAGGGTCAATGTCATGTTGACGACGGTGGCTGCTCTGATGACCCGTTTAGGAAATCGGCTTCTAGGTGGCAGCGCTTGTCGCACCTGGGCGGGATAAGGCCGGCCTGACGAGAAGATCTGCAGGGCTTCGGCCAGGCGGCACCGCAGGTGCGCGGAGATTTATTGTTTCTCAATAATCACGATGTAGCGCGAAAAGATAATACAGACACAGAGAACCACAAACTACAGGCGCTTGGTCCATCGTGTTGGTCCATGCCGCTCAGGAATATTGCTCTCAGTCGAGCTGGAAGCGTAGGAGAACGACGACTGGCGTCGGTGATCGGGGCCGGCAAGTCTCCCTTCATTTGAGGGGGGGGCCCTCGTAAGTGGTGAGATATTGTATGTATGTATGTATGTATGTATGTATGTATGTATGTATGTATGTATGTATGTATGTATGTATGTATGTATGTATGTATGTATGTATGTATGTGTGCATGCATAGGCGTGCGCACGGGGGGGCAAGAAGGGGGGGGGGCGCAAAGTCAGCCCCATACATTGACATAATAGGGAGGGGGGGGCGCTGCGACGAAGCTTCGCCCCCCCCTGAAGGGGAACCCCTGCGCACGCTTATGTATGTATGTATGTATGTATGTATGTATGTATGTATGTATGTATGTATGTATGTATGTATGTAGTGGGAAAACATCTCGCGGACCACGATAGAATAAGGAAGAAATAAAGTACGACTTTCGTTGGTTTGGCGTGATATATATATATATATATATATATATATATATATATATATATATATATATATATATATATATATATATATATATATATATATATATATATATATATACACGCAGTGCAATGAAGCG